>JAOTAV010004759.1:0-30936 GCA_026546445.1 Cyclargus thomasi | reverse complement strand
CTACTTCGTATTTGAGCTATTACAAAATGTAATATTACAACAAATGCGTGTTTAAATTCCAATACAATATAAGATTTGTAATCTTAGGATGCATTTGCGTAGTAAAATTGTAGTAAATTTACAAAAATTTTTATCAGTGTATAGTTTTAGTTTTAATATTATAGTTATAGTATTCAATCAGCAATTACTATAGTGACATATAAATATAATGTACGCGGAGGCTTACCGCGTTTGTATACTTTCGGGTTTTTGATACTCGGTGTTTTAATCGCCGTGATCAGGTGACTGACCGCACGGTAAACTCACAACTTATTAAATAAATATATTTAAATAATTTAAACCGACGTTTGTTTAAACGCAAAAATTAATGTTTATCTTCCACATAATAATTTCATTTGGGCTTCATATAAATATGAATAATAAATTCTCACGTTTAATATACGCGGTGAACATTTATTGAATTATGATAAAAACTTATTAATAATTTAAAAACCTTTGTAATTTATGTACGTTAAATATTAATTGTAATCTAATAGAATTGATTTTAACTATACGAACAATCATTTTATATATAATAAATATTAAGTAAATTCGTTCAATATTGTGGATATGGTTTTATTAACCCTCTGTCAAAAAGTTAGTCCTTTCCATACAAAACACGATTGTCGACAAAAAATTGACAGAGGGTTAATGAAACATACCGCCAATCTTGAGCGAATATATAATAGATATAATGCACTCTCTAAACGTTCTCACCCTCAAAATCATCCATCGTGGGTCAACGTGGAGACGGCCGTTAAAAGGTGACGGGTCCAATCCTCCAATGATCGCAATCTACAAGAATTCAAATACAATGCCACTTCAAGACCTAGGTTATAGGTTTAATTTTCTACCGACGTAAGTTTAGCGACCGGCTCTGGAGTGACGTCGAGGAAAATAAAAAGTAAAGTCTAGTTCACAAAAATACATTTTTTATTATTTTTATCGGTCGCAGCGCAGGAAGATTGGAAAGCCACTTTGAGTGTTATCGTTTTCATACTTCAAAACAATTACGGGTTGTCATATTTGAAATAGGTGCTAGAAACGCCCCTGGGCTTATTGTAATTTACATGTAAATTTACATTTGTACAAGTTTTGAAATTACTGCGAGTGGCTGTGACAATCGTGATAAAACTTAATTTATTGTTACGGACTGCCATGGAGAGTTAGACTCTATGTTTATTACTTACCTACTTTGTTCGTATTGGTAATATTATTTATTTACTAATATTATAAATGCAAAAGTTTATGAGATTGTGAATTGTGAGTTTGTGACTATGTTTGTTACTTCTTTACGCTTAAACGGCTGGACCGATTTTGATAAAATTTGTCATGGAGCTAGCTAAACGGTTCCGTGCCGTAGATATAGGCAGAAGATAATGTTTTTTTTAAATGTTTAGATTAAAAATTAAAATACTTAAGCAAATATTAATCTAAAAATTGTGTTTGAATATATAAATATTTTAATACAAAGTCATTTTTATATAATCGCCAATATTATTGACGATTAGGGAGAAAATTACAAAAAAAGTTGTTGTTTGTGTGTGTGATGTTAATTTTAATTTTATATAATTAATTGTGTTAAGGTGTGTGCAATAATGATACTATAAGACGTAAGACTAAATTATAAGCTAGCTTCATTCTTTGAATACAGCCTTGAGACTGATAAACGGACAGACGGCGAAGTCTTAGTAATAGGGTTTTTTATACATTTCGTACTAACCCTAAAAACCTCCAGATATGGACACAAGCTATACTATTAAATCGAATGTTGTTTTTTACTGCCACCAAATTAATAACCAAACTTTGAGACAAAAAACATGCTGTTCACCGATTTTAATATTATTATAATGACGGGTTGACCACTAAAGCACTTCAAACCAAGGGTCGGTCCGCACTAAATCGAAGTGTCAGCTGCAGGGCCCTTGTACTTGACAATAAAGGAAATTTACCACGCACTCTTTGTTCCAATGTACGGTATACTCGTAGATATTGCAGACACAATAATTATCACACCGGAATAGAAAAAATATACCATCGTTATCTGAATATATAACTATATATAACTCTTGTGTGCGTGTGTTTGTCCCTGTTCTAATCCTAAACGAACGCACCGATTTTTTGTAGAGGATTTGAGAATAGTTTCAGATTCAGAGATTCAGAGATTCAGATTCATAAGCCAAAACAATGTGTATCGGGTTCGCTAGTGATAGTTAATGTTTGTTGCTTCTATAGGTAATAATAAAAAAATGTTAATTACACTTTTTATTCGTTTTATTTCATTAAATTATTTGATTATTCATAGCAACATATAATTCCAAAGGAGCTATTAAAGCACTTTAAAAATTTTTAAGTCATGATAATTATATTCAAGCTAAAAACATTTTCATTACGGAGATATTAGATAAAAGTTTTTAAGACGTAAGAAGCTTTTGGGATTACCGCGTAGAGGTGAAAGCATTTTGATAAAATGTGATTTAAGAATTAAGGCATAGTGCAGATACGCTACAGGAAACTGCAACCACCGACAAAATAATAGTTTTATGATAATAAATAATTGTGGCGACCATATTACCACCAAACACAGTAGAATTGAGTCAAGAGACATTTGACAGTTGACACAGAATTACTTTTTTTTTCTTTCATTATGTTGTGGACAACAACACAGGACTTATGATTTAATAATAATTGTATCTAATAACTCGTATCTCAACAATCGTATATAATGTAATGTAGTTTTATTATTGACAACATTCTAAAATACTTCTAAAAACGCACGCTCTCATTGAGCAGAATGTTGGATCCACTCAATATATTGTAACACCTTTTTGTACCAGATTTCATGCAATAAATATTATTATTACTAACCTTTGCCTGTATAATATTATAATAAAAAAAATTACTATCGTCGATAGTCATAATATCAACCAAAAATGCTAGAAAATAGCTCCCTCATAATGAAAGTGACCAAACTCAAAAAAACTCTAAAATTTAGATTTGGCTATACATAACAAAAATACATAAAAAAAAATTCAATAGCTAATAATAATTTGCAGTTTATTTTTGTTTTATTAATTCAACATTTGCAGACAGGAGGGGACAGCGAACCTTGATTAGTTAAACATTACTTAAATAATTTTATGAATAAGGGCGTTAATAGTGCCGAGTCCCGCTCGCCAACCAAACCTAAATACAATGTTATTCCGTCGAAAAGCCTCAGCATTTGGCAGATGGAAATGTAAATCAACCAATTTATGGCCAGGCCAAGGATATTTGTTGCAAATGAAGACGACGAGGTGACAATTTGGGGCCGGCGGGAAACGACCGCGCGGGGACGCTGCGGCCGGCAGGGCTCTTCGGTTTTATTTTATAGCCCGTATTTCAGGATTAGATGTAGTAAGTTTTTTTATGAATTACGCTGTGTTTTATTTGTCCAAAGTCTATATTTCCCTTAACGAAATGTTGGTGATTTAGTTTGTGTTAGCGTTCGAATTACGGCGATTGTCAGCATTCTAAGCAATAAAAAAAGGCTTCTCTTAGCTTAAAGCACACTTTCTAAATAAGACAGCGGCTGTCGATAATTTCTGTAGCCGGTGAAATATAATTTTAATTTTTTTAAAATAATTACCAGTAAGATAATTCTAGTTGTTTTTAATGTTAAGCGACGGAATAGTCGCTTGATTTGAGCTAAGATAAAATTATTATTAGCTAAGCAGTAAGCAAGTAACTAGTAAGTCACGACTGGGACCACATTGATAAGATTTTTGTTACACTGTCAACTCAATAATCACAGTTGAAAACTACATTGTAACGCCGGTAGAGTCAAAGGCAACAAAAGCTAAAAATGGTAAAGTAATGCTATCTTACAAGAAGTCGTGACTCTAAGCTTGATGTGGAAAGAAATTAGTTCTGATCTTCGTAGCACGCACGTTAAAACCGACCAAGTGCGAGTTGTCCTGGCGCGAGAAAGGTTCCATAGCATCAGAAAGTTCAATATCATTTGAAAGTTAAACAGCCATAATAAATCTCTTTATCAAAGACCGACGATGCACCTGCAACTCTTCTGAGATAGCTAGTGTCCATTGGCGGCGGTAGTTGTTTTCTACTAGGTAACCCGGTAGCTTGTTTACCTTAAATTTGATTTATTTTAAAAAATATGTTTCTGAAAGTTAAACAGTCATTTTAAATCTTTTTATGTAAGCGAAAGCGTGTTGCCAGCAGCGACTTCAGGGGGGCTATTATGATCATTTACGAATCCTGCATGGTTCTAGGCAATTCAATATACGGCCAACAATTGCCTTGTTCTTTTTTCGTATTACAACGTTTAATTATTCTAACTGAATGAATACTAGTTTGTTTGTCTATGAATGGATTTTAAACATGTTGGTGACATTAGGGAACTTTAAACTTCACGTATTTAGTGTCACGTGACTGCTGACCGGCTGGAACTTAGCTGGGAATAAGACGTCATAATAACCCCCCTGTTCTGTAGACAGACTGGCAGATAGACTTTTAAGTCTTAGTCCCGTTTCCTCCCCTAATAAAGAGCAATAGAAAACAAACACCGAGGGTATCATTCTGATTTAATAAGCTTTTGAATATGAGCCATGAGACACGTTTCCAGTAGTTTCATAACAACTCGGAGTGTGGTAGCGGTTTATTTAGCAGGAATTTCAAACTAGCGGTGCAGTTATATCTATCAGGTATTTTGTCATTGACAAATATACTTATTCAGTATAAAACAAAAACTAAAACACATTAAGCTACCAATTAATATGAATATATACTTCATTTAAAAATTTATAAGTAACGTAGTGTTTTGGTTACTACCAAAACACTCAAGGTCAAGCTCAGATTAACGATTTCATTGAAATGATTATTTTGATTGAAATGTTAGTTCTAGGTCCGTAATAATTATAGTCAACGCCTGGATACCAAGAGCGTGATTAGAAATTTTGAAACGTTGTTTTCATTTATAAAGAGACCTTTATGAAAAATTTTTAGATGATTATTATTTTAGATAATTATTTTAAGTTTAAGTACTTAGCGCTGACTACAATTACGGGCCCTAGTGTCAGTCTCCATGGTCATCACTCATTCATTCATTCATTTTAAATTAATTTTTAGTAGTATTTCTTTAATTTGGTTTATAGCCATCTAAGAAATTTGTAATCATTAGGACGACCGATATTAAACGCGTCTTGGTATATTTCCGCACACGGTATTTATCACTAATGAAATTAATGTGTGAGCCGAACTTCGTATTTACGGTCTGCACGAGATTTATGTATGTGTATGAGGTCGGTCCGGTCGCCGGTCGCACCATACAAATTGAAAATCAATGAACTGCGGAATTCAATTAATATGAAAAGCTATTCTTTGTGTTATAGAACTAGCGAATATTTACGCTCGGAATTTAGTTTTTCAATTTTTGTGCTTCGCGAAATTGTTTCGCTGAATGTTTTTGATAAATAAAACTATTTCGGCGCTATCGCATTTTACCGACATCGACACGCATTGTTATTATTTTGTGTAGCGTATATGAAAAATCAGCCAAGTGCCAGTTGGACTCGAGCAGGAAGGGTTTCGCGTACCATTAAAGAAATAATGGTAAAATATACGCTTCGTATAAAATGAGGCTCGATTAATAAAAAATATATCCAGTTTTACTTAGATTTTATTGAAACTGAATCTATTAAAATTAAATCAACAACTGGTCCACTAGTTAATTATGAGGATCCGTAAATAATTTAAAAATCATAACCTTTAATTTTGCGCAAGAATAAAACAATATTATGCTGAATATTTGCTCCCACTCCAAGTACTCTCCTAGTTTTTACAACCACGTGACGCATAAAAATCTAATGGACCGGACTTTATTGCTCTCATTAATGTAAGGAGAGTCGAATAAAACGGACTGTTAACAAAAACCGTATTACGCCGGCTAATAAACATAAAAACAAACGAAACTACATTTTGTAATGGAAGCGCGTACGTCAAAATATAGGTATTATAGAATAATATCCCATATTACCTAGATATTTGAGCGCCTGTGACCTAGCGGGTAAGACCTTTGGTTCGCACTCGAGAGGGTGCAGGTTCAATACTCCAAAACCGTGTGGAGGCGGGTACCGAGACATTTTCCGTACATAATGTGATACTACGGCACTCGACCGAAGTGATATCACGACCTCACAAAAAACGGGCGTGAAACGGCGTTATGCTGTGTTTCGTTCAGTAAGTGAGTTTACCGATTGCCCAAATTCCCTTATCCCTCTATTCCTATTCCCATTCCCTCATAAAGGCCGATTAATGTAATAAAAAAATAAATAACTTATTTTATTATTATTAATGAATGTCTTCCACAACGTGCTTTTTTGTAACTTTCTGCCTCGCACAGTAAAACTCTGGAATGAACCAGCACTATTTCCGGACCGCTATGACCTGCAAACCTTCAAGAAGAGAGCGAAGGCCGGCTACGCATCTGCAATTCTTCTGATGTTGCTAGTTTTTATGGGCGGCGGTAATCTCGTCAGGTAGCCCGTTTAACCGTTTGCCCACTTATTTGAAAGAAAAACTCCACGCGAACGAAGCCGCGGGCACAAGTTAGTGAGTCATATGAGTTATTATTATAGTATAACTATAACTGAATATTTGTATGTTAGTTATCTCGTTCATATATTACATTACACAAGCGGTAAACCACTTTGAACCTATTAGTGTAATTGAATAATAGTATGGTTGTATTGAATATTACATTGATGGGTTAGTGCAACTTTTGTAATAAAACAATATAAAAATAAGCAACGTACATTAAACAACAAAATAAAAACACTCAACAAATCGAGTCATCGTCAAAGTTCATAGTAGTAATTAGTGCTATAGTAATAAATTAATGTTTATATCCAGGGCCAACCACCGTCTGAAATTAACATAGTCATTATAGACTCTAATTGCCTCCCAGTCCGTGCCTAGAGTTTTGGGTGCCGAGTACGAGTTTTTTTTCACATTTACGCGTTAACTAAGACTTTACATGGGATTTGTACATGTGACCGTGAGCATCACTAGGTGGCGCTGTACAAATCACATGTACAAAATCTTAGTAAACGCGAAACGCGTTCACGGTCGAATGTAAAAAAAACTTGCACTTGGCAGTCTGAACGAGTATACATTTCACTTTACGTACACGGTACACATTTCACTTTAAAATATCTTAGATATTTTGCAAGAAATACAGAAAACAATTACATTCAAATGACTTTGTTGTCACAGCGTTGCGAAATAATAGTTATTGTTAAAGAAAGTACAAATATATGTTAATAGAGTACCTGCTCTGTCATTTAATGAATAATTATATTATTTTAGCTGCAATTTCAGGACGAATACGCCGTTTATCGTTTGTAGCATAGTGGAAGTTCACTTTTATCAATATGTACACTATGTCAATGATGTATACTAATGCATAAAGGACTGTCCGCACTGCGAACTTTAGCGATTTTTTTCCTGTACTTTCGTTATACCAATATTAATGCAAGCCATTCGAAATTTTTTAGTCGCCAGTACGTATACTACCATAAGACACATGTGTTAGAGGATTAGGGTCAATACACATGGGAATAGCAGCAGTCGGCAGCAGTGCCACGATTACTTTCAATGTAAAATCATTTTCAACTTTATCTACATATGTGTAAAAGACAAGAAAAGTATATATTTTTTAAAGTCGTATCAATTTTTTTTAATTTTCTTTATTAATTTCAAATAATCCCTGAGGTTTGACAGCGTAGTACAAGTTATTAGTTTTCATCTAAGTACATTAATGAATATAAGTTAGATTAGTGCATTCCAGATATATAGTACTAATTAGGTAAGAAAATAAAATTTGATTATTTTACTCTCGCAAAACAAAGTCTGCGATCATTACTTATACCTAATTAAAAGATGAATCGTTACAGCAAAATATTGTTAATTAGAAGTGTAGGCTCCGCTATGCCACCCCACCTGATATAATGTTACCTCTTACACGCAGTATGTAAATAAGAAACTTTGGAAATTCGTTTCTTGTTTATGAAAGCTTGCCGATTCATTACATAATTTGTTTAATTAAGCCGAAACGGTACCGCCTGTTTATACCGAGGTATAAATTACCCTTAATTTACGGGAACGATCCCTAAAATATTGTATAAAGTTTCATTAAGTGATCATAACGGAGAGTCTTGTTAGAATTAATACTTATGGGGCGATCACTTTTTTAATAGATCTTCTCTCCTCCCTCGTTACATGATCTCTGGCCTTATACTCTTAATAACCATAGTAAAAGATTAGAGTATCTGCTTGTTAAACTAAAATATACGTTTCTCATTTTTGAAGACATAAGTGGAAGAAGCGGGTTGCTAACATTTGAAAAAACTGCCGGATTTTTGCGTAAATGGACACTTTAGGACCGGAAAAATGATTTTGAATGAAAATAAAATAATGTGGATTCGATGTATGGATAGACAAGCTAGATAAACAATTGTTAATAAAATCGCTTAATTACAATTATCAAAACTTTATGGGAAAAAATAAGTATTATTTCGAAGGTTGTAAAATATTAGTTATTCGCTTCTTCCACTTATTGTCTTCATTTATACTTGCATATTAAGAATACGGTATATATATCTGTCTGTCTTGGCTCATATCTGAAATTGATGAACCGATTACAAAGAGACTTTCACTGACAGGTTACTGATGTATCTAATAGATGGAGTAACTTTGGCTACCTTTTGAACGACTTTGAAAAGAAGGAATGGTGTAAAAATGGCCCATATCTGTGTCTCGACGCATTCGAAGTTGCGGGCGAAAGCTATTATAATATAAGTTGGATCTTTTATCAAAACTACACTTTCTGGCGGTCGGCCTTTACTCAGTCTGAATCAACTCAATTAAATCTGACGTCACGGCACATAATATGCATGTGTCACGGCATCACGGCTTCGCTCCGTCACGGCAAAACAGTCCTCCAGAGGATCGCGTAATAAAATCCAACAAATGCGTTTCCAGTACGCCGTCTGGAAAGTAATTCGGGAAGAAATACGAACGGAACGTACTGCTCCCACATTTGTTACAACCAAATCTCCATTTCTCTTTGACAGACAGTCGTTTCAAAGCCACTGGCTCCCCCGTGTGTCGTGTAGGGGAGACTCATAAAAATTCCGAGAAGTATAAAACGGATGACAGACGCAGCCGGCTAGGTTTTCACCGACATAATATAATTTGAAGACACCTTTACGAAGCTCGAAAGCCATTTGCTGTCTATAAGTTGAATGAAATAGTGAAAATTCAATTTTGCGCACTAAACGTTTCGCTTAGGTACCTTTATGGTCAGTAATCGTATAGAATTATATAAATAGAAAATATTGTACCGTGCAACTTGCTTATCTAGACGCTGTAACTTCAAACTAGTTTTGAGCAATCGGCTGTTACAATATTTTTAGAATACACCATTTTGTTCGTTGAAATGCATAGATTGTTATTATAAATATTAAAATTATTGTTAACAGAAAAAAACATAAAAATGGTGATTTCCGCCTAAATACCGATGCAAAAATGTCGATGATATTTGGTATACAGATCCGTTGAATATCGAGAGAGGATATAAGATCTTTTTTATTCTTTCTAGAAGTCTTTATTTCGGAAAAAGTACGGTTCTCGCGTTATAAAATTTAATAATTTGAGCTTACACCGATGTACCGATTTGAAAAAGGCATGGATTAAGTCCAAACATAATGTATAGCTATTGAAAATTATTGTGGTTTTCCCTGTCCTGCTATCCATTTTTCTATAGATTTGGAACAAACATTTGAAACGCAAATGCGTTCGAAATCGCATTAATAATGTAAGGCGCTTAAAAGGACATAGATGTTAAATATATACCTTGATTTAGGTATTAAACAACCATTTTTGTACTCTATAATTTTTGTAGTTTGTTTTAGAAAAAATGGATTCCACTCCTGTAATCCTTACGATCTAAAAAATAAGACTGCATTCATAACTCACACTCCGATTTTTTGTTAATAATCGACAATCCACAAATCAGGAGCATTTGTGGATTGTCGATTATATGACGCGTCCCTAGAAATTACACGGGCACTCGCGCGTAGAGCATTTTGCTCACGTTTATGAATGTCATTTAATGCAGATTCTAGTAAGTAATCTTTATATTTTCTAACTCAATTAATTACATTGTATTCTATATATACTAGAAAATATATATTTTAATCTTTTTTTCAAAGTAATATTTTCTTATTTAAGCTCACAATTAAGTTTATTAACTTTTCTGTCGTATGGGGCAATCTGAAGTAAAAAAAAATAATTTAAAAATGTATGTTATTTATAAATCTTGATCATATATGCGATTATTTGTACATATCAAATAATCTTTAAATGTCTAGTTTACTTTGATAGTCATTTGAAACCATAATAAAAGATAAAAGAGCTGTAAATCTGTCGAAATGAAAAAAAAGAAATAAGTGTCGACCAAAAGTAGTAACACCGACACTCGCACGATGAGTAAAATGCCGCATTTTTGTACACGGTTCTACAAACCTGCTCGTACGCGTGACTAGAGCATACCAACGAGAAGTTAGTTGTATCCTAGGATAAGAGATGAAATAAAATTCAGCTACAGAAAAAACGATATTCATTTTTTCAAAATTGACAAAATGACGCGTTAAATTTAAAACACGCGACATTTTGTCAAAATTATTGAACAAAATGCTTACAGCGCGAGTGCTCGCGGGTTAACAGCGTCCATTTAATATTTTATTTATAATTACAATATTGTTATTATCAACCATGATGAAATAAAAATAACGAATATAAAATTTTCACCGAACCGCAATAGCCTCCATTCATGAGTTTTTGGATCAATTTTCAATTTTAATGAACTTTATATAAAACATTATTTATTATAAAACATTACCTCTCACAAATGAAACCAGAATACATAATACCCGCATAGACAGTAAATATTCACAATAAACCCGATAAGCATAAAGCACTAAATGCAAAGCCGAGTGAGCCTAGTTTCAGACTATTTCAGTAGCAATTGTAGTAGCCGTGCTGGTCTTTAGCAATTTTAATCGCGTGCGGTTTGGACGGCCCACATATGGAGGTCATCGTAAAAGTGGCTTACTGTTAGTGTTCTAATTGTTTTAGAGACTCCAACTTATACAGTTGCGGCTTTACAAATGCGTCCTACTTTATAAAGATAAAACATATGAAACGCTGTGCATTAAGAACTACAATTCGACTAGTCGCATCCAGAATTTATATAAGATGTTAATAAAAGTACTGAAACGTAGTGAGACTCAAAATTGGATATAATTAATACTGTGTTAATCGCAATCACCAAAAAATAAAGAAATTTCTGGCTAAGTTAACTGAAGATATTATGATTGGAAAAAGCAAATTAGTTATATTTTATAAACTGCCATTTCTTTATTAATGGAGGCTTTAGGACCGGCTAAATAAATTAATATAAAAAATGTGGATTCTACGTTCACCTTGACACATGACTTAAAACATACCCTGGAGGAAAAATTAGGCGTGTTACAGGGTTTGTTAAAATTATACAGCTAAAAATTAGTAATAATTCTAATCTTGTGAAATAATAGCCCTTCGACTCGTGTTCTTAACTATATGAGAGATTTTATTTTCTTTAAATGCCAATTTATAATAACTCACTAGCGCTTATGCTTGGGTTGGCGCTTACGCTTATGGTGGGCTTACATGTATTAAGTAGATAAGTAGTTAACTAAATTTTAGCTTAATTTTAAGTCATTTAACTTGCCATTTGCTACAAAATTTTGTGTTTACATGAAGTTAATAATTTAAATTTAAGTTACAATTTAGTTAACTACTTATACACTTAAAACGAGTTAACCAAACATTATTACGTCAAGAAAAGATTAACATCTTTCAACAGTCTTCGAAAACCGTACTCACATCAAGTTGATACTGCTTATATTATTTAGGTTAAACACTAAGCTGTACTAAGCTGCTCGGTATAAATAATTCCCGTTAATCAGATCCCAATGTAAATTCATGTTCAATTATGTAAAGTTATAGTTTCTACGTCTCTGGTTGAAACTTTGTGTGAATTGTTAAATTCCATTCCTACAAAGCTATTCTACTCCTCGAGCGTTCGTACTTTGTAACTAGAAATTAATAATGTACGTCTAGAGACCTTGTGTACGTTATAATATTCCTACCATCAGGATTCCGTGAGGCCCCGATAGACGGCGATAGACGTTTTCAGAAGTAATTAAGTTTTACAGTAGAGAAATATGACGAGTAATAAATGTGTGAAACAGCTAACATTTGTTACAATAAATTAAAATGCGTAAAATATTTTGGAAATTTAAAGCGTTTGTAATAAATGAAGGGCCTGTTTCACCGCTAAAATAAAGTCTATTTATTTGACAGATTTTGTATAGAGAATCTGTCATGTGGATAGCCTAAGAGAGACTTTAACAGTAAGGTGTGAAACAGGCCTAAGTCTATTAAGTTAGTTGGAAGTTTGAAAAAATATTACAAAAATCGAAGAAAACATAATGAAATACTTGTTATGAAACCAATACAACTACAAATACAACAAAGAGAAGAAATTGACGAACAGTTCATAGACTACAAAAAATATGTATATCCCTTCTAAGCTTGTTTTTTGTAGTCTATGAACTGTTCGTCAATTTCTTCTCTTTGTTTATGAAAAAGAAGATAATAAAGAACCTTCACATATATGGGTTTAATAATTTTTGTTTTTCGTGATTCATTTCTACGTATGGGTTAATGGGCTCTATGTTATATTTAAATTAAGATAATTTTTTGGGGGGATAACACTTTAAACTTATCATAATCTTTACTTGTATAACATTGATGCGGTTCACATAATATATCATCAAGATTCAAGACAATACAAGTTTCAAGAGAAATGTGGCTGTGTCATATAGGACGATATCATATAGGACGGACAGACGTATAAACGTGTCAAATTATGTTTGAGTTATTGTGTCTGATCATGGGTTTGTAATAAGTTAAGTTATTGTGAGTAAACGTAAAGTGTCAATCATTCTGAGAGTTGCCCATTAGTTGTCCGGATAGTTTACAAGTTTAGGAGTTATTACATTCGGCATGACAGTCGGTCCCCCAGAAACTAACCGAAACATTGATAATAATACATAAACAGAACATTACCTTGTGTGTAATAAATATAAAGCAAACTGTGACACATCAAGATATTTTAAGTACAATATTGTAACTAGGAACAAAATCAATAGAAAAATAATAATTCATCTTTAATTTTTTTAATTCGCTTGTGCGAAATATTACTATGTTATAATAGTTATAACAATATCCATAATAATATTATTTTTGTTATGTATTATCTCTTCATACTTAAAACGCTGAACTGGTTTTAAAAAAATTTCGTATAAGAGATTAGAGTACCTGCATAGGACAATTTTAATGCCGAAAAAATTAATGGTAGTACGTACCTACCTAATTTAGTTATCGATAAAACTTCGGTTTCGACTCCAGCATAAATTGAGTTTTAAAAATAAATTACGATAATAAAAAACAGTTTACCGATAAAATAAAGATACAAAACAACAAAATAATTCTTAAATCACGGCAATACGCAAATTCAGTCGTCGAATAATTTGGATCCCGTTTTTGATATCGACAGCGTTTTTCACCTGTAAAATGTGCTGAATTTTTTGCGTTACAAAAGTAGAATTCGCTTGTTTTGCGCCGCAATAAAAGCACGATAGAGGACATAAATTTTATAAAAGGACGTTTAAAAAAATTAAAAGTGCGCGCACTGAATCATTGGGACACATCTATGGACATGCCCCGAGGATTTGGCAACCGATACACGGCACTGCACTTACTCGCTCACTGGGTTTGGACACCATTGTTACAGCTAAAGTACGATAGAGTCTATGCTCAACCTTTTGACTGTTGCTTTACTATGTTATACGTGTCAGTGAAATGTTAAGATAACGGTACCGTAAAAATGTACATTTAAATTAAAATGAGTTTTTTTTAGTTTCACAAAAAATGCGAGAATGGCCGAACCAACTCCTTTAATTTTAGTCTTAAAATATTTGTGGAAGGTTGAAGAAACTTTATTTTAAACTATTCCGTTTAAATAAAGGTCAGGTTTCTGTCAAAAAAATTGTGGATAGCCCAACTTTATCAGTAACCGATGAAACAGGCCTTAAGTATATGATTATTTTCATAACTAAATAAACAAATTTACAACTTAAAGTAATTTATGTTGCGACAAGCTGTCCCATGCCCACTTTGTTGCGCATTTAAAAAAGAGACAAGCCGATTTTAAGACCTACTCACATATTAAATTAGGTAAAATAAAAAAACCATATTTGTGACGTACATGAATTTATATGTAACAATTTATATATAATTTATGTGTATGCTAACATTAAATATTTATGTATTTATATTTTTTACAACTTACTCTTTTCGAGGAAAATAACAAGGGGCATTATTTATATATTTCTATGAATAAAATTCTTTTGTCTTTACGACATTATCCAAGCCGGGTATTATCGAACAAAGCGGCTTAATTTATTCCGAGAAAAGCAAAGAAAATTAAAGATCCCCAAAATAAAGATAGCTCCTTAGATATTCTGATTAAATTCGTTTCAATATATTTTTAGTAATTGTAGTTTATAGAATTCCTAAATCCGCGCGAGCAAAGTCTCTGGCAAAAACTATTGCTTTCATACTTTCATGCTTTCATACAAATATAATAAATGCGAAAGTCTGACTGTCTTCTTGTCTATCTGTTACCTCTAGACGTCCAAATCACTAATTGATTTTGTTAAAATCTAGTATGGAGTACGTGGGCGTTTTATGAGTATTTCACCGCTTCTACGGTTAAACATAATATATGAATCAAATGGGCAAAGGACTCTCCCAAGATCTTCCGTCTGCCTCATTATAACGCCACCGAAGGCCAGCCTGGTTTAAAGGATCCTGTTTATCATAAATATGATGCACAGGAACCCTTTAAACCCGAAAATTCGAGGCCTCCACGGGGGCGGTATCAGTCTTCTGCTATCCACTCTATTGTATATTCGGGGAAATTGAAAGAGAACTAGTTAACGGACCTACGTCATTTGGTCGGAATATGTCAATTCCATAAGCCGTGATCTGTCGGCTGGGTTAGACATAGCCCGACCAAATTACTTAAGCCCACGATCTGTATCTGTTTCAACTTCTCTGATTGTACACTATAAAAGCCACAAAGCAACAACGTTACAAGAATGACGTAATGTGATGCGTACTAAGTATATGTTACTAATTTTATTATTTTTAGGCTATAATATAACAGTACAGAACCCCATATACGTGAATGTGACTCGGACTAATCCGATTTTATAAATCTATTCGGGCGTACCAGTTGTAACATGTGGGCGAAGTCGTGGATATTACACGAAACAGATTTCGATGTTAATTTAGCCACAAGGGAGCAGACGTTCTTTTTTCGAATATTATCGGAATATTCCCGTGCTTTTTTGTAATTCCGACACGTCGAGGACAAAACGGGTTTCTGCTTTGTACCTTCGGTCCCGATATTTGAATATGTATGAAGCGCGGACGCGCCGACCGCCCGTGCCGCTCGTGCTGCTCGCTATATGAAAATGTGATGTACCGATAAATTGTCAAAAGGGTTGATCGAAAATGCAAAATAGACACCGAAATATTTTAGCACTGGAACCGTTATATGCTAATACGTGATGCGCTGCATTATATTCCAAATTATTAAGGCCTTTGTTTGATATTATTTTGTAGCATTCTATATCAACCATTTAATTGTAATCATCAGTTACATTCCGTGAAAATTAGCGCATATTCGAATTCAAATTTAAATATTTAATGGCTCTTTCAGCCTATTTTATAAAAAAAACTAAGTGCTAATATTCTAAGATGTACTAAGCCAGAGGTATAGTCTTAAAAAATCAAATATAAAACATTCAACTCATATCGGTATGAATCGAATCGTAATAAAAACAGGCAACAAAAATATTTCTCAGAGTATCTTTTTTAATTCCTCGTAAAATATTTAACGAGAAACAAATGACAGAATAAAATAAATCAACAGGTACCAACCCCCACATAGAGACCACCAAAGCCGAAAAGTATTAAATTAAAAATGTCAACGTCATTTTTTCTATTTAGCAAAACCGTTGGCTGTGAATAAAAAATGAAAGACAAAAAGCGGGAACGATTAGCATTTAATATCCTTCGGGGTCGCTCCACCGCCGCGATAATGGAGTTGGCAATATTGCGATAAATCGTGCTGCGTCCATTTCCGATCACGTGATGGGCACGTGACACGTGATTAGATTATGTACATCATCAGGTCATAGTAATGGGAGCGAACATCATTGGTGGTTGCCCTAGGTAATACCAAATTATATACGTTTGTTGGCTTCGTTAATGAAAAATTATTATTTATCTTTTTTTTGCTGATTTTTATATGCAGTCTGCAGTTGTCCAAATTTTATTATGGCTTCTTACTTGGTGATGAGATTCAAAATGTCCAATCTGTAAATGACTACTACCTCTAATTAACTATTATCTATCTAACTAAATAATATACCAGATCATTACTTGCGCTATTAAAAATACGTTGTAGAAAATAATCATTTCAAAGTTTTACATTTGATTCAAAGGCTACCAAGTTGGGAGTGTACCCGCATGCACCTTATCAGCTATTTTAGAGTCCGCCCAAAGTCCAAACCCTGCATTGCAAAAAGTTCTCTCTGCTCCAAATCCCGACTCCACGATAAGATACTAGTATCAAAGGTATGTTTTTATTTCTGTGTAACTCAAAAGTTTTAATCAAGCTAATTAACAGGTAAAAAACTACATAATTTGCTAATTATCTACGAATAATAAAAAACTAGAGACACGTAAATCCCATAGCGTTGGTTCCTTTCTATCATGTAATGTCAGCCAATACTGTTAAGGCTACCTAAATATTGAAAATGGTATACATTTTTGAAGTCTTGTGGAACATTTTTTTACGAAAACTTCTTGAAGTGAATCTTCCTATTTTTTTTTATTTAAAGCTTATTATGTTATTTCGATAAACCTATTGAATCAAAATATAAAAATGATAATTTATATATTAAATAATCGACTTCCACTCTTTGTACCCTTTTTTACGAAAGATGCTTTGAAATAAAAGAATAAAATAGTTGATATGGAGGAGGAGTGTGGAATAACAATATAATTTTAAAATATGCTTTTATCTTACATATTTTTAATAAATAAAACGCTATGCACACTACAACATTTTGGCATGACACGTTAATCATACACGAAATATTATTTTGTTTAAGGTTGACGTCTGTCTTTTTTTAATAAAATTTAATGGCCTGGTAACTAGACCTGATAACTAGGCCAAATTGAAGTCTGTGATTGAATTGAGAATCGATTATAGGTTTTTATAGCTCCTGTTTACGATAGATTTAAATATTTTAGGTCGAATTTCGACCACAGGAAACTATATTTATAATTATTTCTTGGTACATAACTTTATGTTTCCTTTATACCTCTAAATATATTAATAGTAAGTTTGTAAAACTTCTACAACGTATTATTTTCAAATTATACCAACGTTAAATAGTTTTCTATTAAAGTAAGTACGAGCTCACCGGCTTCCATTACCATTAAACGTCAGGCCAAAGCGAGAGTAATTTCGCAAATTCGTAGTTTCAAGATCCGTCGTATACGATGTAATAAAAAGTCGACACTCTTAGAATGAGGTCAAAAAATAAATAATGCACACTGCATGCCGGTAAATGCTAGGGCAAATGAGATGTTGTCCTGAATATGAGGATTATGAGGCTCAACGTAGACCAAAAACTTGTAGATACGTCAGGTACAATTTCACTGAGCATTCGAGAGTATGAGGAATATTTCACTCAATAATATATGATGAGAATATGAAATCTGTGGTTTATTCTAGAACAAATTTTAACCGCGGCTTCGACTAAATGATTTATGATTATTTTTCACAGGGGAGAATTTAGCTCTCATGCAAAAAATCATTATTTTGTGTCAGTTGTTTCGTTACTCGATAATCACATTAAAACTTTTTATATGCATTTTTATTATTCAAAAAAATTTGAACAATAAAATACTCTTAAATCTGATTAAATGCTTCCAATTAAAGACAAAAATCTTGTCATTTTATTTAAGGCAGGCAAAGCTACAAGTAAAAACTAGTTCTATAATTGCCATGTCTTCCCATTCACACGTCTGTCCGGCTGTCTTTCCGCAATGTTAAGGCCGCGGCCCCGTCTCTATTCGTCGTATAATGAATTATGATTTACACAAACAAACAGGCACGTGACCCAGTTCGCTCCACTACCCGTGTGTACGATACAGAATAAGTGCTCTAGAAAACGACGAATTAAAATTAATTTCACAAGCATCAAAAGCTGATGCATGCTCAGTTTATCGACACATTTCAGCGATTATCCATCCATACTATAATTTTAAATTATGAAAGTATGTTTTTTTTCTCCCGCCTTCAAGCCCCAACGAAGTAACCAAGAAATCTGTGCTTATATTAAGAGTAGGCCTAGAAAGGATATATAATTTAGGCTACTTTTGGTCTTGGAAAAACACAATGTTTCTCAAAACATAAACTTATTATATTTTTACACGATTTTCATATATGATTATGACAATAATTTTTACGCATGTTTTCCCAACATCTCTTTTCCTTAATATAAGAGAATAGTATACCGTTATGTATCTATTTTTTCGTTATGTTGGCAACAACGTATCGCATACAAGCGGAAGTGCATGAGACAAGGAATATAAAACAATATTCCTTGTACATAATAGCTGCCATATATCATGCGGGCTGCACGGTTAGGCTAGTCAGATTTATACATGTACACAGGATTGGTCAGCTAAGAGTCAGCTGCAAACTATTTGTCTAGCGCCGCAGCCGGACTTCACACAAACACGAGAAGGTATTTATTCCTGAATTTATGCCAACAAAACTCTGTGTTACTCGGAAAAGCATAGTTTTAATTATATCTCTCCCATTTTTGTGCTGTATCTTGTTTCTAGTCTTTTCGGGTTTTGCGAAAATGAATTTTTTGAGTTTACCTCAGCGAAACTAACTTATTTAAGGTTGGTAAGGCCGTATAGGTTTACGACCTGCAATTAAATTTTGAATGATAATAATAACAACACTCATTCGAAGTTATTTTATATTTATGTTTGGATCGATGAAAGCATTAAAAAAAACAGATTTATGAATGACAAACACGGCGTATTTTGGTCACATAATCTCTGGCTTTGGTTAATATTTAAACTGTTAACTAATAAATCACTGAATTATGTATATATTTTAATAAATAAAAGTCTCGCCAAACCTCAACCACTTAAAAAGTCCAAAAAAACTAAAAAACATTATTTTCTTATTATCCTCTAAAATCTTGCTTAATATCGTCAGAAAAACACAGAGAATATACAATTCCTAACAGTATTTGATCTTGAAAATGTCTATTCATGATACCGCTGAGAGTGTATACTGGTAGCGACAGGTGCGCGAGTCAATCCTCTTTCGCCCTCCGAAGCTTTTCGACCCCACTAAACCCCTTTTAAGTAACATGACTTTTAACTTTGTGGGCCAATCTCTGCTTTAAAGTGGATTTATCAAACTGAAAACAGTACACATGACTTGCGCTTCAATTCAATGCTTTAGAACAGAGAACGCTTTCCACAGAAACGGACTAATGGTATTTAATTCTGTGACACGGGGACGACTTCAAAAGCATTCCCGTTTGGGTTTGAGTCACTTTGGAAATTTAAAACATAATTAATCATAGTGTCAGCAGTGAAAATTGTGATGGACACAAATAAAAACTTTTAATCGGCGGGTAAGGTGTACAAACTATAAGCTGGCTTTGTCATATTAACTTAATAATAGTAATTTTTGTATCAGCGACAACAGTTCTAAGTATATTTTTTGACAAATAACAAAATTAGCCACCAGTAAGAGAAAGACAATTAATAAAGCTACAAGCATTTAAGTAACAATTCTGACCGTTCTGGTGTATTTTTATTCCTTATCCATCTACCTTTCAGGATTAGGTTTAACAGCTTTCTTGTTTATTGAGTTTTACCGTAGTGTTTTAAAAAAACAATTCCACCTTTGCATTAGCGAGCCTTTTCTGCCTTAGCCTTTGCTTTTTCTACTTGTAGTATCATGGCGAAATTAGATGTTACTAAACTTTTCATGTTGTACAAAAACTATAATATTTTGCTTTATAGCTATAAAAATAAATAAGCCCCAACTAATGTTTTTCAGATTTCCGTGGAGAGGAACACTCAAATGAGTCTTATCCAGATGTAAAACGTCCAGATGTCTATTGACAAACGTCATAATGTCATTTTATAGTGTACAGTTAATTCGTTAATTGCGTCCGTTGACACATTTTATAAAGTTCAATAGTACAATCAGAGAAGTTGAAACAGTCTATGCAGATGGTGGATGGATTTAAGTAATTTGGTGGGGTTGGCCAAACTCAGACATCAGATCACGACTTGCAAGGAATTGACATATACCGATCAAATGACGTAGTTTTAAGCTCTCTTTCAATTTCCTCTATTATACATTTTTGTTGGCTAGTGGGTTATACGTAACATTGTATTCAATTAACCGTTTCCGTGCTTGAATATGCTTACAACATGGTTTATATAGCATATCCCTTTTATGATTGATAATTGATGACATAATAATATTATAATTTTATAGTCTGATAACTACAACCTAGTCACCTGATTGTTTAACAAGTCCTGCGCCTGATCATCAACCACGTCGGTCAACCAATAGGTTATGAAAATAAAGAAAGAGTACTCTTATGTGATGCGCACACACTAGGACACTACTACTTCTTGTTTGTTTTCAGCGAACTCGACCACCGAAATCGGTGAGTTTTTATTGTCATTTATTAGGCTATGGCGCGTACGGTATATTCGGTAGGGGTGAGGTAATAAGACACGAACGTATTAAGCCCGTGAGCCTTTTGTTTGGGCCGCTAAGCCCGCGGTCGCGCGCCCGCATTACACCTAATTGTGATTTAATGGCGCTACAAGTTGGATTTATTGGTCGCAGGCGGAACCCGCGACTCCGTGCGTAAGCATAATGAAACGAAATTATTTTGAGTACTTTAATTGTACATTTTTAATAATATACCACGGAGCAAATCGATAATGATTGTGTATACAGTTTACTGCAAGTGCGCCCGTATCAAAATTTGCCGATAGAAAAAAACTGGCATTGTTATTTTCACAGCGAACTTTATACTTGCGATTTATTTACTTGCGTTCATTATAATCCCACCAAAACAAAAATGTGAAAGGCACAATTGTGTTTTGGGTGGGATTTCATTTATTTTTGAAAGGTTGTTTATTTTTTTTCTTATGATTAAGTTAGTTAAGGAAATGTCTCATTTATACTATCTTTCAGATTTTTTTATATGCACTATGCTTTTTACAAAGAATTGAAGTAGATTAACTAAATGGACTAGATTAACCAACCGACTGACATAGGCAGTGCAGTGGCATCTTCACTATTAGCTAATCTTTGACCACACTATGATCGCGAAACCGCCGCGTCTGTCTCGCAGTCGACGTCTGCCGAGATGACGAGTGGCTAAGTAAAATATACGAATCCGACCGACACCTTTATTTTCTTGAATTTTTAACCGTGGATTTAGCGCATAGGTATTGGTTTGGTAGTGACCCTGCTTTGCACGCCGTATTCGTCGCGGGTTTGACTCCCGCGACAGACAAACACAGAGGTTTGTCTTGTGTCGGGCGCATTTATCAATAATCTCATATAGATATAGGTATAAATGTAGGTACCAAATCAAATAAGTTCTTACTTATTATTTATTCATTTACGCTCTATACTTATAATGGATCAAAGTTATACATTCGTTATTTTCGAAAGTGACTCACACTAAGCCGTTTTCAGATTTTTACTTTACTTTGACTTAATACAAACCTTCGTAACAAATTTAAGGTCGGTACAACCATTTGAAGATATATTATATAAATGCAGATACATTTTTGATGACTTTAGTCTAGGTTTTTGATGAGTGAGTCAGTGGGTGTATAGTAAAAAAATAATGATTTTCTGACGTCAATATCTCAAGACCTACAATAGGTATATTACTGAAATTTTGTATTTTAGATAAGTAAAGGAGTATCAACAGATACTAGAAATGCGTAACTTGATATGCGTAAATAAAATAGATTTAGAGTTATAGGAGGGTCGAAATTGGCCGAAATGGTTCGTGTAATATAACTCACGGCCGGTGTGTCGCTTTTTATGCTCGAACTTGGCGAAATACGGAATGTATTTCGCCAAGTTCGTTCGATTATATTATTGACAACTTTTAATGGGAGTCATTATTTGTTACCAACCCACTCAGAACTTATAAAAATGAGCACAGGTAATTAGCTTTAGATAATTGTTCGTTATTGTATAAAGCCATAGTAAAACAAAGGCCATTGTTTTTGGTATAATATCTCATTGTTGAAAAACTTTAATGAGATTGCCTCGCTTTTGAAACGTACTCGGTGTGCCCACGTTGAAACTAAACCTTTTATTGATATAATATAATAATATTTGAAACTTTGTTTGGATGTATGTGCATAAAACGGGTGAGTGAGATGCGTACTGAACGGGCTTTGATGAAATTTGATTTAAAGATAGAGTACCCCTTAAAATCAAGGACAATTCTATATTAAATACTCCTGTAGCAAAATAATTTTTCGCGGGTAAAGCCTCGGGTAAATTGAATTCGCACAGATTGTGTAAACTCCGCGATGTTAGTTTTGATATTATATTTTTTAATTCTAAGGCCGGATTTTCGCTTTGAGCCTCGGAAAAAAGCTTTTGAGCTCTCTTCACCCATTCCGGGATTTGAATACAAAAATCGTTTTTTAGGTGCACCTACGGTCTATTCAATCAGGATTTGTTGTGCGTTTGGATCGAGATATAGATATTAAAAATAGAGAGACTATCATATTCGATTTTTAAATTTTAATTGACTTCCAAAAAACGAGGAGGTTTTATGTTCGGCTGTGGATAATATCCTTTTTTTTAGTTTCGTATGTTTAACGATTACACGGATGCTATTGAACCGTCCGAACTCCAATTTAGTACCATGTTCACAAAAAAGTATAAAATAATATTTATTCTTTAATAATGCCTATTTCAGAATTCGGTGAAACCTCAGCCTATTTCCGTACACAATCTTCATAATTTTGAAGTCGGTAACTATCAAAAAAGTTCAGATAGCCCGTCCGATAAATCATGAAAGTGTAAGGTACCGACTTTAAAATTATGAAGATTGTGTACGGAAATAGTCTGAGGTCTAACCTTAAAAAAGCACTTTTTAAGAATAAATATTGCTTAATACTTTTTAGTTGATTTTTAATATTTTTGTTTTTTCCTTCGAAGTTTTAATTATTATATTTAACTATCTTGTTATATATAGATGAAGCCCGCAGTTCCGTTGCACCAAAATTCCTTTATCGCCGAGTACCATACTTGTTTTCGAAATAAAAGGTATTCTATGTCTATATTCGTACCGAATTTAAGAAAAATCAGTTCAGTGGTTTGGGCATGAGGAGGTAAGAGACAGACAGACACTTTTTCGTATTTATAATGTTAGCATGAAAGTATGGATTCCTCTTTTATTGCGGCAAACACATGTTTTATTATATAGCTCATATCAAAGACCTCACTGCTCTGATATGATTCACGAGAACGCAAAATCAAGATGGCGAAAGAAATAAACTCGAGAATATTATTCCGTCTGTTATATTATCGCAAATAAGCTTACGTTTTTTTACATCTTTGTAAATTTTCTACCCGCAAAATTTGATTCGGGCTCAAACAAAATATTTTGTTATTGCATGTTGTGAATAATAATTTTGTTGTATCGCAATAAAAGGTGGATTTGGTTCAGATGTTAGTATATCGTCGACAGTTTCATTTTCTTTCACACATGTCTGAAAAACATTACATGAATAAAATATATGGAAAGTGGAAAGGAATATCTTATACTTTAAGTGGATTCATAATGGGTTACCGTAATGAAAATTTGTTATTTTCAGTATATATATTGTATGAGAAAATTAAATTTCCTTTCGAATTCGAATATTTATGTGTGGTAGAATAATGAATACGGATATAATATGTAAAATTGCTTTGAAGTTATTACCCTGACACGAGTATGATTTTATAGGGAATAGTAGATATCCGTAATCGCGCATCTCGCTGACAAACTTCGGTTTGGCGAGATAAATTTGTACTAATTCTTAAGTTTTATTAAATTAAATAAATAAATAAAAAATTATACTTTACTAAAATTATAATTATATTTAAAGACCTAAAAATCCGTGAAAGTATGCCCGTTTTATACACCGAAACTACTAAACAGATTTTCATGAAATTCTGCTTGTGGTGTAGCTGTTTTAGTAAATTTTAATATTATTTTCGACTAAAAGCTTAAGTCCCGCAAGACAAGATTTTTAATATTGAACGTCTTAATAGTATAAAACAAGTAGCTAGTACAAAACGAGATAACACAGTCAAACAGCAATGGTTACGTATTCTTCTAAGTACGCATCTTTGTAGCAAGCTTATCAACGTCTGCCTTCTCAGTCGTCACTCTCATATCATTCGATACGTCACGATTCTCAGCAGTCAAAGGCTCCGTAACAAATGTATTTACTCACATAGGACATACTTCGCTCTCAGGGAAGAATCCAATTACGATAAGGCTATGTCCCGCATGAAAGTGTCGCATTTATGGTAAAATATTAATGTATTTCAATTTGGGAACGCTACACAGACCCCCATAAATATCAGTAACACTGAAACCTAGTGGGAACGCGTAAATACATCGCTCGGAATTGAATACTCCGGGAGTATTATACACCGTACTCCTGATATCTGATAAGTAATGTAAGAACTTCTGTCGCGCGAAGGAAATAAATTTTCTACAAAGTTAGCTTTTGCGCTACTAGATCTTGTGAGTACGTGAAGAGTAGAATTTGTTTATTTGAATAATGTTTGTAGCTGCAAAAATATAAAATTACCAACTAAAAATCTATTCTAATATCATCAACGCCAAAGTCTGTCTCTACTGAAACTTGGTATGGACATATTTTAGTCACAGGAAATGTCATAGGATTTGTCTCGTAAAAACGTACAGTTTTGCGTGCAATAAAATTTTTTTTAATGACTTTGACATTTTTATAGTACACTTACTATGTATTTAGTTTAATATAAATTTCTTTATATCGTATCTACGTTACATTGCATTGGACCGAAATAAATCGACAGACATAAAAGGTAGCGAAAAATCGATACACTTTTAAGTCCTTCACAAAGAATTTCGTTCGGAATGAGGTGCTGGGTAACGATGTTGCCATTTTTGATGTTGGCTAATTGGGCTAATTGGCTCATCTTTCGCCTAATTGCGTCCTTTGATTGTACGTGACGACACAGCCTACTTCACAGACGACTAAATACAAACTCAATCGCTACACTACAGTCTACAAGGTTCTAGGAACGAGTGCCTGCAATGTACTCGTAATGAGCATAATATATTGCTAATGATTTTAAATATCACTAGCGTTTGAAATAAAAGAAAAAGATTGTTTTTTTTTTATAATTTTCATTAGTATAGTTATGTTTAAAAATCATAAAAACTGCAAAGACACAATAAACTCCAATTCCGCATAAAACGAGCGAGGTATAGTATCGTAGCTATAAAAATATTTCAAAAGTAATAGCACACAGAAGTTTAATTTAAATAAAAATGCAATAAATATTGACTGAAATGTGATAGCCGCAGAATTGGAAGCCAGAAACGAGGCGCAAACAGCGCTTGGCAACAACACCATATTAAGATTGCTTTTCCAAAGCAACAACGACCAAGCGCGGGGTAGAAGTTAGCAACTTTATTGCTAACAACAAAAACATTGAACTTATGTGTCAAGCAAGTGAGAAAACGATCGCCTTGGATGAAAGAAGAAATGGACTGGAATTTTTATTAAATGATTTTTACATAAAGTTTACTTACAATTTAAAATAGTCTCCCTTAGCCACAAAATGTTATTTATTTATCTATTATATAAAAGTCGGGTTTTCCTTCCTGACGATATAACACCACAACGCACGAACGAATTTCCCCGGTTTTACATTCGTTGGAAGTTCTCAGGCTCCATAAAGTTTGTAGCAAAAAAAAATACTAAAAATTTCAAGAAAAAAGTTAGCATGTGGACAAAGTTGCAGGCAACAGCTAGTTTATTATTAAAAATTAGTCGGGTTTTCCTTCCTTTCATGTGTTCTGGAGTTATAACTCCAGAACACATGAATCGATTTCCACGGTTTTGGTGGGAAAGTCTTAAGCTTTGTATGAAAATTCAGGAATTATTTTAGGAGAAAAGCAGAAAAACAGCAAAAATCATTTATCACATACAGCGCCATCTCTGATACATTACAACGGCATTTGACAGTTACTTATTGTACTATACTCGGCTAATTTCTCACATTCGAGTTTCAAAATTTTATTTCAGTTTGTTTAAGATAATAATAATAATTCTCATCTTTGTTACCACGTGAACGGAGTCGCGCGCAACAACATTACTCCTTGATATTCAATTATGGTAATTTGCAAAAATTATTATTATTTCGGAGAATAAAAATCATACATTAAAAACAGAAAACGTGGGTATATCCAAGTTTTCTGCTACGAAAGTATATCTTTGAATTTGGGTGTCAAAACAACGACATTGTCCTGCATAAAATGAAATTGGAAATTGATTTATAGTACAGTAAATACTTTAGTTTTCTGTCTTGCCATTTTATCAAAGAGTAAACAATAAGTCGTTTAAAAGATTTAACATTTAGGATTCAACTGAATTTAACACGTATAAAATATAATACTGAATGAGTATAAGTAAACATATACCTATTCAGTTAATTCTTATTTTATAAAGCTTCTTCAGTAAAAGTGACTCTTGTTCTTAAAGAAAGTGTCCATACAAGTAACTAGACGCGAATAATTATTTCCTCGCTGCTGTATAATATCAATAGTGCTATGACGAAACGAAAAGAACAAACCACATCTAATGCTTTCATAATAGGCTTCAGATACAAAATATACCCAAACTTTTCATTCGACTCTGTTTAATTACTCTACTCATGAAACAAATGCGAATCGGTTAATGCGGTGTTAAAATAATTGGCAACGATAATGTTCGTAAATCAGAAACCGGCCTCTGATGCAAATGTAAAAAATGAAATCATTAAAATCCGACCGCCTCATACATTTTAATGCGCCGGCTACACATAGACGCGCCATCAAGTATGTGGTCTTTCATAAAGTATGTCTTTTATAAAAAAGGGGGTAGGGGGGCAGGTTTAGCTAAAAATTTCCCTGTTCATGGCAGGATAGACAAAATAGCCGAGCCATTGTCCACAAAAATCTGTCAGTTTATTTCAACATTTTGTCAACTTTTCTATTGTTCCTGTTATTGTTCTTGGTCGCTGTGCTAAGCCTGCTGGTGGTCTTATCAATATGATTTCGAGGTTGGAGGGCCCATAAGATGATGAACGCCGTGTGACGTACTTTATGGACGTTCCTTGTACAGCGTGACAAATGATCAATGAAAAAATATCTGGGCCCGCCGACTTGTATCACGCTTTCCCGTACATTTATTTGATCAGTGACAGTCGAGCTTCGTGATAATTATTCAATAAAAGCTATCATTTGTCAGCGCTGTCCAAATGTCACCAAGTAGACGCGTGATGACTAATGCTGCAGTGTTCCAGCCGTTTGCGTCGTATTCCTTTATTACCAACTTATTACCTGGTGTCACTACACCATTATTCATGTTATTGTTCGGCTTGATGTCTGCGTCACAACCCAAAAACGGTTATGCTAAGGTATAACGTGGATCATTCGTGTTAAAAACGATTAAGCCAATGACCTTTTAATAGTATTATTTTGTTCCTTCTTTAAATAATTATATTTATACCAAATGTATTATTACGAATTCTGTATCTAGTTTCAGTCTCCGATGTCTTAAAATGTTTTTCGTTGCTATTATTTTTATTTAAGTCACTTATGATTATCTGTAATATTTTTCGAAATGTGTTTTTATTCAGACACAGCTTTATATAAACCACGGAGACCGCGTGTCATAAAATTATTCAAAGTACTCAAAGGTTCCTAAATATTTATATTTCGATCAACACACTCCCACGAGCTATAAAATAAACCGCGATAAAATAAGTTAAACCAGCTTTATTACAATGAATGATATTCGCGTAAACACAAATAAATGATTTATTACGACTCCAATACACTTAATGGGTGCACTATACGTAAATTATTAATACCGGTAGCAGACAATTTCTGTTATACATCAAAGTATCCATTGTTAAATTCGACGGGATTAAAAAGCTTTCATATTTATACTACGTAAACATACTCTGCCGTTAATGGATATCCAATACATTGTTTCTGTTCCAATTGTTGTGTAGAGAAAAGCTGATGGGTCAATAGAATTCATGCGTCAATAGATTTAGTAAAAATCGTCCTGAGCGAGTATAACACCTCTCTCGGTCGGAAGATCTTCCTTTGGCCACCACGTTCATCCCCACAACAAATAATATATATAAGATAACATTTATATATAAAATAAAGTTAAATATTTTTCAAAAAGTATATTTTTTATATAAGATACTTTAAACAGACTTATTAGAAGCTGTCGATATTTATCGTTTGATAAAGCAGACAATTAGGAGGTTCTTATCTACTTTCGAGAGGGTCATTAAAGTGCTAATCACTACTAATAAAGGGGCTCAAATGAAGGGAACCTCGGTCTGCTGGCATTTATTAACATTAGGGAGGTATTCAGAAAGTGAGGATTTTTCCATGATGAAAGATGTACTAATTGCCGGCCCTTATTCAAATTAGTTGAGATATAATGGGCGCTGAAACAAGGTGAATCAGAGGCCTTATAATTTCAGTTTCAAGCGTTGAATGAGTTTATATTTTTATCTTAAAAATAAAGCTAATTTATTGTTTAAATATATTTGTGCCTTTTTTCATATTACTTTCATGGATTATAAATGCAATATAAATTAGCCCAGAAAAGATAACACATAATTGTAAAACAAATTCGTCATAAAGGATTAAGAACAAAAAAAACGTTTCTCATGATCAGTATATTTTGTGGTAAAGCTATAGTTTTTGCGTAAAGTGTATTTACGCAAAAACTATAGTTAAATATAAAGTGTGATAACATACACTTAATATTCATATCCCGCTTAATTATATAATAAAAATTAAAAATTGTAATAAAAAATTTTAGATTATATTGAAGCGTTATGACGTTGATTAAAGCCAACTCAGTTTAACTTGACGACGTATTAACAAATTTATTGTTAGGTTATTAATTTACCTTCGAGCAGCGAAAAGCCGGGTTAGTATTAATTATATTCGCAGCATTGACCAAAACTAATAAATGTGCGTCAAATTTGTTTGTTTAGGCACAAAGTTAGGAACTAAATAAGTTTAGAACTCACAAAACTAATTAAAACGCCTTAACCAAATTACATGTAAACTCAACTAAAAGTGCTGAGTTAGGTTATAGTTTGTTTTGGGGCTATCGCACTATTTTGGTATTATTTTGGCCTTGAAAAGGAAAAAACACATTTTAGTCATGCTTTATAGTCAACATACTTTATTATTGAGGTGTCAGCAGTGGGTAGATTAACAGATAATATATATTTTTCTGCAGTATTATATTAAAATTAATAACCATCATAAAGTTGTGAGTGGAAAACTAACAATTTATATATAACTAGCTGACCCGGCAAACGTTGTTTTGCCATATAAATAATTTCCCCTAACATTTAGGGGTATGAAAAATAGATGATAGCCGATTCTCAGACCTACTGAATGTGTATGCAAAATTTTGGTTAAAATCGTTAAAGCCGTTTCGGAGGAGTACGAAGACAAACATTATGACACGATAATTTTATATATTAGATTAGCTGTCTCGTATCCACTTCATTAGGCGTGTAAGTTAAGGGTGAAGTGTTTATCTCTAAAGGGTGACAATTTATAAATTTGAGGACTTTTTTTGAGGACGTTTTTTGCACCTACTAAATATGTATAATGGGGAAAATTGAAAGAGAGCCAGTTGACATTTGGTCGGAATATGTCAATGTCACGTAAGTCATGATCTGTCGGCTGAGTTTGACATAACACCACCAAATTACTTAGATCCCCGATCTGTATCTGTTTTAACTTCTCTGTATATCAAATTTAGTGAAAATCGGTAAAGCTATTTCGGTAGTGAAACGTAACTAACATTGTGACGACAATGTTAGTCTTAGCCTACTCTATCACCTGAAATACAACCGAATATGTAGTTTTACGCAAAATAAATATTGCTTTTTGTTTCAGGAATTCTTAGTTTCTAAATCTTCAATTTACCCAAAAAAGTCAATTTTCAAATTGATAGTTTGTGTACCTTGTGTGACTTTTTGGATTACGGTACTGTAATAATTCACAACAAATTAGCAAATATAACACCTCGGATATGCTTATTTCGCGAAAAACAATTCAACTTTTTAACCGACTTCCAAAAACGAGGAGGTTATTATGTTCGGCTGTGGTTTTTTTTTTTTTTTTTATGTATGTTCAACCATAGCTCCGCCGTTTGTGAACCGATTTTCAAAATTTTTGCTTTGTT
>JAOTAV010004748.1:0-30940 GCA_026546445.1 Cyclargus thomasi | reverse complement strand
AAAAATTAAAACCGACTTCCAAGGGAAAAAACTAAAATAGTACAAAACAAACTAAAAAGTATTAAATAAAATAAATTCTTTAATAGTGCTTGTTTCAGAATTAGGTGAGGCATCAGCTTTAAAGTATGCCACGACACTCTAGACCATTTATTTGTAACATTCCAAATGATCATTCTGGACCTCCACTCACGTTGGTAAAAATTTATAATGTAATTATTCGCATTGTTATGTCTCTCTACTCTCTTTTAGACCCAAATTTTTTAATGATTTAACGAGTTTACAAGACACACATTAACTATCACGCTTTTTCGATTAGCGATAAAATAAAAAAAACGTATAATAGTAAAGCTATAACTTTTTGTATTTTTTATTTTAGAAGGCAAAAACTAAATGTACCTAATTAGATGGCCAGATCTTTTGTACCGTGTTTATTCGCTGATGTGTTTTCACGAGGCTGTGTGCGAGAAGTATTTATTTATTTATTTTTTTGTACTACATAAAATAAATCGATATCCAAAAATGGGTTTCTTTTAGGGTTCCGTACCCAAAAGGTAAAACAGAATTCCATTTCTAGGGCTTTGCTGTCTGTCTGTCCACCTGTTTTTCTATTTGCCTAATGGTTTTTTGTCTGTCCGTCTATTTATTTGTCTCCAGCTCTCATGAACAAAAATATCTAGAAGAGTGATGTTTTTACAAATTATGTATTAATTAATAATATAATAATATATATGTAAATTATCCCATTTTTACAACATTTTTTGATTACTACTCGGCTCCTATTGGTCGTAGCGTGATGTTATAAAGCCTTCCTCGATGGATGGACCAACCAATACAAAAAATATATTTTTCAATTTCGGTCAGGAATTCCAGAGATTAGCGCTTTCAAAAAAATAAACAAACTCTTATTAGTATCGATTCAAATAAAATATTATTATTTACATGGAAACAGTTTGAGTTTGTTAAAATATTTGATGTAACCATCTATGATGTAACTAATAATACTCGTATATTGTGTATGAGAGAGCATTTGAAAAGCTCTCCACTCTCAAGTGCTTATTAAAAAAATTATCTGTCGTATATTCAAAGAGGCTTTTGTGAATGTTGTAAATAAATCATGCCGGGATGGGTCAGAATACATTTGCTCGTGGCTGCTAAGAAGATCTGTCGCTGGTGCCGACCCTGTTGGGTAGGATCAAAACAAAGCTGGGTACAAACTAAGAGAAGTACAACGAGGAAATGTTCATACTAATATTATAATACTAGTTAAGCTTGTAGCTTTGCTCGAGTGGAATTAAAAAATTGCATAAAAATACTAAGATTCTTGCAAGTCTCCTTTGAAAAAATTGTCTTTTTCCAATACAGAAAGTTACTTTTGTTAGTCTACATCCTTTTGACTAAGTAATAAGTATATGGTAAAAATCAATTCGATTGGTTACTTTGCTAAAGCTTGAAGAAACGGTAAACAAATACTTTATAGCTATAATTCTTAGTTTGTAGTTGTGTGACCATAATACAATTTTAAGGGCCTGTTTTACCGCTTACAGATAGTCTATCCACAACTTTATATGACATATATTGTGTGGAAAATCTGTCCAAAAAGTTGTGGATAGCCTAACAGAAACTTTATCAGTAAGCGGTGAAACAGGCCCTAAGTATCGCTAAATATGCAAGAAACTGTCACAAGTAATTAATATTTTTCTTATCAATACTGATGGTAATGATAAAAATGAATAAATTTAAGTATCAAATGCAAGCAATTAATAATATTCCGTGAGAAAATCTACTTCATCAACGACTTTTAGCAATTTAGGGTTTCATGTTCCAAACTTAATCCGCTTAACTTAACCGCTAACTTAATTCACCCTATTTCTTAGTGATTCGACTGCTTTAAGTTTTAACAAACTTACAAAAAAGACGTTTCTAAAAAATACAAGCATTAGTGGGATGTGAAATTAAAACTTCACAATTTAAATTATGGTCTAAACTCTAAAAGATTAAGTAGTAAAGATTGAAATTTTTATTTCTTTAAGGCTCAACTCACACTAGCGCAGAGTTGAAGCGACGCGACGCGCAAATTCTCCTGTCTATAGTATCGTCTTCTCTATTTTATAATAGATTATTTTAAATATTTTTCAAAGAATATTAAATAGTAGTACCCTTTTCGTACTAATGGTGCGAAATATTACCTGAACGCATGCATCTCGATATAATGCAGGCGGTTGGCGACCAGCACGAGGGTCTGCAGGCTGAGGCCGTCGAGCGCGCTCTCCGACACCACCTCCAGATTCGACATGCTTATGTCCAGGTGTTGCAGCTCCATGCGCGGCCATTCTGTAATGCAGACATGTATAAGACATTCATTCTAACAGTGTACTCTATAAAGGAAAATGCATGTTTTTTTTCCTTAAATAAATCTATCGCTATTAAAAAACGATGTAGTCCAATCAGTTTTTTGATAAAATTTAAAATGTTAGAAAGAGATATCTGCAGGGCTAAAAAGGGCACTTAGCAATATTGCTAAGAGCATTTGATGAGCAATTTAATGAGCAAAATGACAAAAGCATTTTTCTTGCAAATAGCAACTCATTTTGCAAAACAGGAATTTTACTAATCAATTTAAATTGATGATGAAGCAACTAATATAAAAACTGTTCGATATTCTAACAAAATCTACTTAAATGGATGCAAAGCAATTCTTTTGCAGTGTTTGCTATTATGATCTTTTTATTAGCCCGCCGATATTGAGTGTGACGTCAAAGTCTATAAGCTGCATACAAAGTTCATATTAAATTAAGTTTTGAGAGAAAGAGATGAGTTGAAAACTTAAATCGCTAATATTTTACTTATTTCTCAATAGGATTAAGAGATTTTTCGCCATTTTGTATATTATCTTTCAGCCCACTATCATAATAATTTGCATTCAATAAATTTTGTTTTACACGCATCTTCTCTATTTTAAGGGGCCGGCTTGACCTGAAAAACATCTCGTCCATTGAAAACGGACGTAAAATAACCAGTTTATGATGTAGTAAGAGTGAGTTTATTGCAGGTTGCTTTCCATCAGGTGCATTTTTCGTTTAACACCTTATTTGAAAATAAAGCTGATATGTAATTATTATTAATGTGTCTCACTGCTAACACTTTCTGCTAACATTCTGATAAAATTTCGTATGAAATATTTAAAGCAGTGAGTATAAAGATTGATGCGAATAATAGATAAATGTGCTGTGATTATATTGAAAATGAGATTGGATGGTTTTTACCGCAGAAATATTTTTATTTCTCAGGTTCGAACGGAAAACTAGCAAATTTAAATAATTGTTAATTTTATATTTCAAAGGCGTATTCAAGTCGTTCTATTACCGTAGCTGACAGAACTAAAACTAATCGTCATCCACGAAACTCAATTCCAATAACACAACTCCATCGGTTATTCGATATTTTATTACTCCAGCATACGTATTGTAGTCTAAATATACATGTGGATCAAAATATGGTTCAATATTCACGATGTTTGTTAGTCGACTGTATATTGTATCCGTAAATTAGAGTTTGTGATTGATTTATGAAAGGATCAATAAGCCAAGCCCAGCCCTAAGTAATAATTTAGGCTTTGATTACTTTCGCTAGCGCAAGTCCGCTCTCAAGTCTTTAGGCTCCATGTGAAACTTAATTAAATTGTTTCAACAGATTTATATTTCGCTAATTCGCTGACTTCGTTTTAATTATTTGTCTCATTCTTAGATTTTATTCCAAGAATAAATTTTTGGAAAAGGATCAAATCTTTTTTTTTTTAATTTAGTTTATTTGTGAATGAAAACAAAAAAAACATGTTTTGTTAAGGTTACATTGGGAAAAATTAGTATTGATTTCTGTTAAATTATAAAACGCTAGCTGTTGCCCGCTACTCCGTCCGCGAGAATTAATGTTTTCCTGCTTTTCTCTTGTAATTTTTCTGAATTTTCTTTGCTATAAACCTCATGGAGCTCGAGACCTTTCCAACACATACAAAAGCGTAGAAATCGGTTCGTGTGTTCTAAAGTTACAGCGTCAAGAAGGAAAACGCGACTTAATTCTATTTTATAAAATATTAGTTACCCGCGTTTGCCACTTTTGTCTTCAAATATTTTACTGAGTGATATAAAAAATAGACATATTTCACGCGACCGATTAAACCATAATTATTATTTCGTTTCGATAAAATTCTCCCCAGGTGCGTACATAGAGGTGACATTATTGCAAGTTTGTTTGCGACTCCCTGGTATATATCGTTATGTGGCCAAGTCATTATTTTCGCAGTCAATCGGTGAAATCTAGGTTAGTATATTGATTGCGTCGAGCGAACAGACCTCATCTTTGGGCGCCGGCGACATCATTAGCGAGGCTGTTTAACCTCTCATTGACGTGGACGGTGAAGTAAATAAGAATTAGTGCGAGGTTAAAATGAATTTCCTCAAGTTAGACTAAGCGATTAAAATAGAATTTTCAGATTCAGTTATACGGGCTGTCAGAGATGTTGATACAGAGCCAGAATGCGTATTTAACTAAGATGGTCCGGCTACATCGAATTGGCACCACGATTATCTCCGTATTAATTACTTCGATGGTACAATTTAAACTAAGAATCTACGGTATCTTTTTACAAGGTCGGCTTAAGATAAGGGCGATTAATAACATTATTAAGCGAAACAATGCAGTATTGCGGTAAACGTGGGTTATGTTGGTTTATTAGTTGTGGTAGCCCAGTTGGTAGTTTTGGGAATGTGCGCGGTGGCCTTAGCCGAAGTCCACGTGATACACGTCAGCTGTCGTATATATGCCGCCAAACTTTTAAATCTCTGATAGCGCGATGCTATATACTATAGATTGACCAGAAGCTCTTTACCGCGCCTTAGGAGCGAGGGACGGGGCGGGAGACGGGTAAGAATACTACCTCCGCGCCGCGCTCATACCCAAGGCTAGGTCCGCTTTTGGTCAAGCTATAAAACATGGCTGAGAGAAGCAATATATACTGTATGATGTTCAATATTCATATCGTGCAGATACCAATTTAGCCATAACTTATATTTACCTACTTAGATACACTGAAATAAACTTTTAAAAGCAAACACACAAAAATACACCTGACTTTTTGTGACGTCCTTGCATCTCAAAAGTGAGAATAAAATTAATTTTTAATTAGACCAGATATCACATGATCCTAATTAAAAATACGACCGCACGTGGAGGACTTGACTCGAATAATAATTGAATTGGCGTGCCCGGGAAGACAAATAACATCGAGATTTTGTATGTTACGGCAGCCGTATTTCGAAACTGTTTTTAGGCTTAAACGAACGAATCGGAATTGCGCGTTCTATTATAATAAATGTGAAATTATGTTGTTACAGTATATCTGCAGGATTCAGTCAAATTTTCAAATTCGAAGATATTATTGTTAAGTACGGCACGAATACTTCTACTATCAAACGCCACTTCTACTATTAAACGAACGAATCGGAATTGCGTGTTCTATTATAATAAATGTGAAATTATGTTGTTACAGTATATCTGTAGGATTCAGTCAAATTCGAAGATATTATTGTTAAGTACGGCACAAACACTTTTACTATCAACCGCCATCATTCAAATGTTCGGATTCCACCGAATGTTGCCGTCCTACTGTAACCACATTATTTCACCTTCGTAAGAGTAGGACGCCGTGTTTCAATTCATTCGTTTGAGTCTCGAAACGGTTTTGGAGTACGACTCCGTGATATAAGAGACAATGAGAATGTGGGTCGGTGCTTTGTTATTACAAAATACAAGGTAATTATGTTTGGGTGTATGTAGAACGATTTTATGTCTTTATTTACTTGCATGACGCCAAAACAAGAGAGTTGAAACATAGAGAATTATCATATTACATCATAGCATTAAGAACAGTCTATTCTTTGACGGCTCTGTTTCGCGGGTTCGATTCCCGTCGACGGAGTAAAAATGTTTTCAATGTTCTTGGATCATGGATGTATATATACTCTGCATCTTTTTAACTAAGTCTATGCCGAAAATGAAGAAAATTGGTTGCTCCGTTAGGGCATTAAGGATAAATAAACACACTTTCCCATTCTCAACATGAGCGTAATATGGATTAAAACAAAGATGGTATATTATTTAAATATTAAGTTGCTAGGTGATGGACGCAACTCCATCGCACCAAGATTCGTTTATCGCATTGGAACCGTACATTTTTCCGGAACAATAAGTATCCTCCCCTTTCCCAGGATTGAAAGTATCTCCATAAATCGGCTTAGCGGCTTGGGCATGAAGAAGTAACAGACAGACAGACACACTTTCGCATTAGTATATATATGTATATACTATACGTATGGATTCATGACGTCTGCTAAACAGACAGACAGACACACTTTTATATTTATAATATTATTATGGATACTATCGGTATACATGAGGATCGCAACACTTTATCTTCAAAAGTAATTTGATCATAATTCAAAGAATCAATGATCACACAAAATAATGTCTATGGAAAATAAATCCTTTAATTATTCCCCTTCATACCTTCAATTTTAATTCTAGGAAGATAAAAGCTATGCTTTCTTTTAAAATTAATTAAAAAGTAAATTCCATTGTAAAATTGGATGGGAGACACAATGAAATTAAAACAATGCAAGATAGTAAATTGAATTGAACTACTTGCCAAAGTTTAAATCCAATAGAGTCTCGGACGTGACCATTTTATCAAATATTCCTGTTAACGTTTGAACTTGGCATTTTCATAGGCTGATATTGTGAATGTTATTAATATGCTCTTAAGCTATATTTCAATCTTTTTTATCTTTAGCTACATGACGCCCGCAACTTCAGCGCACTTAGATTCGTTAATCGCACGGAAACCATACATTTTTCGGTTTAAGAAGTATCCTATGTCCTACCTCGGGATTCAAAATATCTCCAGATCAAATTTAAGCAAAATCAGTTCAACGGATTGGCCGTGAAGAGGTTACAGACAGACAGACACACTTACATTTTTAGTGATTAGTATGGTTTCATAACTACTACTCGGTTATATACGGTTTCTTTTATCACGCGAGAGCTGTACATTTTCCGGGTTGGAAATATACACGCCGAATACATATAAAATAATAATAGCCGTATGTTTGTCCTTTATCTTTATGTATGTTTAATGATTACCAAATCCGCCGTTTGTGAACCAGTTTCTCTACCGTATTCGTTTTTTGAAACTCGGTTAAAAACACAAAATGTCAAGCATAATCAGGCTGTCTACAAAAAAATTCCTCGTTTAAAAATCAGCCCAGCAAATAGACACAGAGAGTGAAAAAATTAAAATTATATTCTTAAACATATTCTAGTACTACAAAATTATGTTAATATTTGAATACATTATGAGAGCGTATTTACGTTTAGTCTGACTTTTAAACTAAAATGGCGATAGCAATTGAATTAAACGGTGACTGAATTTCGCGACCTTTGTCTCGCATTTGACTTTCTGGATTTTGAACTTGGAGTATTGTATATAGCCATATCATACCATATCGTATATAGCCACACTGATAGGTTAAGATTGCTTCAATTCAGTGATGAAATCCAGCCGGCCTAAAAAGGTCACTTCGCAATATTGCTAAGAGCAATTCATTTTATATATTTTTTTTTGTGAATAAGTACAATTTTTTCCAAAAAAGTAATTTCGAAGTAACTATTTTATCAAAACTATTCAATTTTTTAACCAAATGTACTTAAACGAATTGTAGAGCATTTCCTTTGCGAAATTGCTATTACGACCTTACTGCCACCCTAAAAGAATCACTTTGCAATATTGTTAACAGCAACTCATTTTGTCATTTTATTGTAAATGACTACTCATTTTGAAAACCAGTGATTTCACAATCAATTTAAATTGATTTTAAAGTAACTATTTTATCAAAATAATTCAAATTTTGAACAAAATGTACTAAAACGAATTGTATAACAACTCCTTTGCAATGTTGTTATCACGACCATTTTAGGTCCCCAGAACTATAATAAACTGCATACATTAATAAGGAATGCTCGTCAATAAGATCTACGCTACGAAATCAATTAAAAATTATTTTGTTCACCAGTAAATTATATGAGTAGTAGTGCTATTTCATCTTAACAATATTCAGCCATTATTTATGTTATGATAGGGAAAGTATATTTTTGGCTCAACCTTTAACATAATATATTCAATATAAAATTTTGGAGTGTGATGTAGAAGCAGGGGACTGATTTGGCTGGTTGAAAAAGTTTATCCAAACGTCTCTTTCGGGAACACAATGCATTGTTGTAACATCCGCCTGGGGAACGGAGGCTTTATTTAAGTAAACGGTTCAAACTTTAAATTAATATTCGCAACTAAATCGACCTACTGAGATGAATACAAATTAGCTTTTTAGTTCTCGATTTTTGTTCCTATCTAACAAAGGAAATATAGTTTTGATAAGATCGATTCACGAGTTTTACAGTAGATATTAGAAACAAACGATATAATATAGTATATAGTCTATTCTAACAATAGGGCCTTTATTTTAGAGCTTCCGCAGCACAGTGGGTAAGACCTTTGGTTCGCGCTCGAGAGGGTACAGGTTCGAACCGGTGGAGGCGTGTACCAATGGGACATTTTCCGATCTCAAATACATAATACGGATGCCCATTGCCGTGGGAGAGCCATGCTTCCGCTCGAATGGGCCGGCTCGACCGGAGTAATACCACGGCCTTACAGAAAACTGACGTGAAACGACGTTGTGCTGTGTTTCGGTCAGTGATTACCGGTGACCCAACTTCTCCCCCTTATTCCTATTTCCTATTGCCTCATAAAGGCCGGCAATGCACTTACGAATCTTCAGATGTCGCGAGTGATCGAATTCTGAAATTCGTAATTGAAATCTTCCTTCGCTTCGTTCGTCTCGTTCGGCTCTGAAAGATGTTCTTTCACCATCATAGTATGTAATTTATTCTAGATACCATTTCAAGACCCGTAAAAATACACAACATCAAGTTTCATCGTAAACAAAATTTTCGCTGTTTAATTTTTAGTCCATTAATAATATCTTGTTGCTCCCGACACCGGAGATTTAAATCATTCATTACTTCTATCTTTGGGGAAAACTTATTATGGGCTATTTGAATATGTTAATAGCAAGCTTTTAATTAACCTTGTTAGCCCTTTTCGCAGCGATGAATGTGGAATTTCGTGAAGTTTTATTCCCGTGCTGGTAACAGTGTTGCTGAGTTCACTTGTACCGTGAGTTAAAAGATACGTATGTTAATAGCATATATATAGACATATGTGGAAGAAGCGGGTAACTAACATTTTAAAAACTGTAGGATTTTTGCGTAAATGGACTCCTTAGGACCGGAAAGATTTTAAATTAGAAAAAAATATATGGACTTGAAATAGCTAGGCAGACAAGTTAGATAATGAAATCACTAAATTATGTGATTTTTAAAAATTTTATAGAAAAATGAGTATTTTCTATGAGTAGGTCGTAAAATATTAGTCGTTTGCTTCTTCCACTTATATCTTCAAATGTTTTTGTCAAACTCAGAAACCCACGACCATCACAGAGTATATAGAACAGATTTTTAGTGCATATTAAGACATAAGTGGAAGAAGCAGATAAAGACTCGAAAAATTTATTCGAAATTAAAATAATGTGGGTTTGATATATACCTAAATACACTATATAGATAAAGAAATAGATACCTTACAAGACTTGTCAAAATTTTATGGAATTCTCGACTCGAAGGTCGCTGAATGTTAATGATCCGTTCCTTTCACTTATGTATTCATATGGTTTGATATCGGCTAACATCTGTCTTTTATACCCCCAAGTGATCTAAGTGATAAGGTTTGGTCACTCTTAACATTTAGGCCCAATAAAGTGGTCACGGGAAAGCTATAACTATAATATTACTTTACCAATCCACCATTAAAAGAATTTTAATAGCACTAAGGAAATATTACTTTATTTCTATAAAAGCCCGACTAAGCACTGAGTAAAAGGAAACAGTCGTACGTGAACTGTTAATATGCTATGTTAATTGTTGCTAATGGTCATTTTACGGTATAAATGCTATTTGGCATATTATTATGCCAATGCTTATGCTATATGTTATAGAGGTTTTATTATTCAATATTACTCATGTAATCATGATATTATTTCGCACACCGGTTCATGCAAGCCCCGCGTTGTTATTTTTATAGTGCTCAAGGGTACGCAATAGTTTCAGACAGTTGACACACAGTTAATATATTTTCCAAACCTCGTGACTTAATAAAATAAACAGAGTACTCCTAGTTTATAGATCAAACATAGATTTAAAAGCCCCAAAATCTTTATTATTCTTTTAACAAAAAAATTGAGAACCGACTTTCGGTCACAAAAAAACATTAAATAATTCTTATCATCTATAAAGCGACCTAAGCAAAATTCTTTTTTCTCCACAATTTTAAAGTCTGTGCCAGCAAATTGTTAAACTTCTTATCTCCAAATAACACATAGGTTGGCCGGTACCGACTTCAAAAGTGTGAAGATTGAGTGGGGAAATCATAATTAATTAATTTATAGATGATAAAAATAATTTACGACATAACTATATACCGCGAGGCATCCACAATTATTTAAGGGAGCGAAGAAACCTCCTATCTCTCTTTATTTGTTCTGTCTTTATCTCTCTCTCACCTGGAAACCTATGCAGCGGCACAGCGGTGCAGGACATATGCGCGGCGCGGCAGGAGCACAGCGGGCTGCTGGCGCACGGCTCCAGCCGCTCCGGCGCCAGGCTCCCCACCAGCAGGCACAACACCGCAGTCTGCAGCGACCGCCGCGACCACGCATCACCCAACACCATCACTGTAGAAACAAGTTTGAATTTAGAAATCATTGCAGTTCGAATTTTGAAAAAATCGTCTGTGTCTCGTTCGAAAGTTCTAATTTTTTTAATTGTAAGTTAAATGATATGATGCATACGTGATATTCTGAGTGCTACTACTAGGATTTCAAAAAATGTTGGTTGAGAGTTGGAACTTGGGAGGTGTTCGATATGATGGTTGATGAAACTGCGGCTGGCGAATTGATTCTCAGTTTTTGCAACAGTACCAAAGTAAATCATATGCATCATAATTAATGTAAAAAATTTGAAAGTCCATAAACACTGAAAATGTACCTTTCAGAAATAATAAATTTATTGCGTATAAAATTTTATTAAATCATTACCTTCAGTAATCTACTCAACTACATTAAATTGGTACTTAAAAGTCGTAGTGATACCATCCACTCAAAAAAACTGCACCAAGTGTATGCACATCTTATCAAAGGAGGTAGGTAGTGGCCCCTTAATTGCCCCCCTCCCCCCACTCTTCGTAACTACACATTGTTGTTTGCCAAGCGAGTGTACCATAATACAGGGGACAGTTTATGGAATACGCATTAGCATACATAATTACTCTGACGCCATAATAGCAACATTTTAGTTTGTAATCATTGGCCGGTTATGAGTATAGCTTTATGGATAAATTGTGAGCTTTTGCATTGCATTATATTAATAGGTTATATTTTTTTAACATTAATTGATTATGTAGTTTTGGTTACAGGCTTTGTATTTTCATAAAGGGCTAGAACACGTTGCGTTACCGCACCATATAAATCTGCGACAAAATTAATCAAGACACATAGTAAAAAAATATTTTTGCCGCTGTTTTGGCGGTGCGATGCCGCTAGCCCGTAACTCGGTTATGTCATAATATTATGTTCTAGTTTTTAGGGTAAGTAACAACATACATTTCAATTTAAATAAACAAAAAAGTCGCAATTACAAACATGACCAAAAAAATATTTCCGAAATGGCGGCTTCACTGCTGGAAGCAGTTTCTACCAGGCAACCTCATGCTAAATTCTGGCATCGAGTACGCCGGTGTTTCGCTGCACCTTTGCCATTCGTCACTGCTATGAATAAAGGGGTAACATCAATTTACCACATTTTGCTTTGTCATAACATAAACCAATTTTAACTTGTGACAAAATTTTATATTATGTATGACAAGTAGTAATAGCAAGATGTTTCGGTAATTACGGCGAAATCTATTTTTTGTCAAGAAAAACTTTCAACAATATTGGATACTGGCTTTGCGCGCGTCCGCGTGAAATTTTATAAATTATCCCGTTTTTACAACATTTTTTATTACTGCTCGGCTCCTATTGGTCGTAGCGTCATGTTTTATAGCCTATAGCCTTCCTCAAAAATGGACTAACCAATACAAAACTATTTTTTAATTCCGGCCAGTAGTTTCTGACATTAGCACGTTCGAATAAACAAACACTTAAGTTTTTAATATTAGTGTAGATTCATCAGCTTAAACATAGTTTTAGTTCATCTCTACCTGTAAATGTTACAATTATTTGTAAATAAAAGCAAAATTTGTCATATTTATATATGAAGGTAATTTTAAATTCTTTTCTTCATCTCATATCAAACCAGAGCGTATACCCATAATTCCAAGAAATCGTGGCTTCGAAATGTGAGAAACAATATTGGCTGATAAAATGCCATGAGTGCTGTCACATACAAGTTTTCATCCATACGAATGTTATAAAGTAAAGTAAAAGCCTTTCTGATACCTCTTAACGCGTAAACCACTGAACCGATTTCGATGATAATTGGTATGCAAATACTTCATGTTTTGTTTGAAAATTTAGTTATAAATATACATACGTAAGTGTGTAGGTAGAACTGATTTACCATTTAATAATCGGTTAAAAACACTCTTCGATAGAACAAAAAATTCAATCTGCATGCGCGTGTAAAAGTTTGTTCTTAATAATCAGATTAGTCGTTCAGAAAATTGCGATTTAAAAAAGATATTAGAAAAATCGAGACCGCGCGGAAAATTAGCAATTCAGAGTAGCGACCTGTTTGCATATTACATGCAGCTAAAAGCCGTTCCTGAACTGGCAGATTACATTTAGCGTTAAAAATATATTAATATGCGTGTATGAATGTATAATATCCGTGCTAAAAGATACGTGAAAGAAGAATTTTTTTTCTCAATATTTTTAACATGTCACTATTATATGACTTCCAAAAACGAGGGGTTTATATGTTCGGCTGTTGATATTTTTTGTATGTTCAACGATTACTCCGCCGCTAGTGGACCGATTTTCAACATTTTTTCTTTGTTATATAGGATATTATTCTGATTTGGTACCATGCTCCTCAATAGTGGTGACCTGATGATAGGATCTATGAGTAATTGAAGGAACGCCTCAAAATTTATATGAAAACTTATGCTGTTATTTTCATTTCCCAAGAAGCATCCTAGGCACATGCTACCAAAAAGTAAGATTTGGTATATCATGGTTCCACAGGTACTGAGAGAACTCGTGATCGAAAAGTGGATAATTTAGGGCTAACCAACAACTTTTTTTTTAGATTCTGCTTCATACTTCGATCAAATATTATAAATATTTACAGTTGCCGTCTAAAAGTGGCACCGAAAAAACCGCGCTTAGGCGCTATTCCACTTTTTGTTGCTCCGAGACCGCGATTTTATCTCTTGTACGATTGTGAGCTTTAGATAATTAAGTTAAATTTTATTTTTAATACACTTTATTTAAGTTGTTTTGTGTCAGATAGTCTTGGTGCCACTATTTTATTCAATTTTGAAGAAATCTGTGTTTATTATTAATCGAAGGCTTCATGTAATAAATATTTATGACTTTTTGCTGTCGCATTTAATTATTTTCATAAAATAAGCAGTCAAAGGAGTAAACAATTTATTAATAATAAAATAACTGTCAACTTGTTGGTCGCTTTTTATGCATATTGAAGTGTACAAAAGCATAAAAATATTTTATTATCGAATATTTGATGGAGACTCCACAGATATTTTATGCGGAGCTGGCAACACTGTTTATAATTAGATTTTATGAAACGGGGTTATATTTTAGGTATTCATAGCTCTCCGCAATTACTCCGGTATATTGGTCAAAATGTTTTATTATGCACGGCGCGCGCATTTTATTAGAGTTGTTAAATTAGTCCTTACATGCAGAATTTTAGAGTTTGTACAACAGAAAGTATTTTTTGTATATTTCATGTGCTGTTTTGATGTTTATCTCATCTTGAGTTTTTACCGAAAACCGTTTTTAATTATACTCATAATCGTCATGTGTTCGATTCCAGCACACTACTCCAATGCACTTAAATTGCATTATCAGCCATTACAGTATCGGCATACATCATTCCAATTGTAATTTGGCACTGGATTCGTTTACTGGATTGAAACAATTCAAGCCTGTGAGAGGACCACGCTTTGACACGAATGAGCCGGCTTTATCGGAGAAATAGTGTTTGCGCTGAGCCTACTTGCTCCGAGTAAGTGAACTTACCTGACTCTAACACATTACACCTTATTTCTTATCGTTTTTGCCTCAGACTGTTCCTCTATGAAAGCACACCGGAACGCACTTGTAACTCTTCTGATCATGATTCTATTCTGATGTCATTCCATCGGATGACCAGTCTGCTTATTTGCTACCTAATTTCGGAAAAGAACTTCACATATATTTTGACATTTTGTATGAGATTATGTGCCAAGTCGTGGCAAATGGAAAATAATAATAATAAGTAATAAAATTTTGTTAAAGCGCGCTACCGACATTCTGCTCATATTGAATGTAAAACAAAAAGCACTGTGAGTTTGAAAGTAATGTGTTCATAACTATTTAAACGCGAGTCGAATGAGTGGTTTTCTTCGTTCGCAATCCCAGCTCACATATAAAAGGGACTTACAATCTACATCAATAGCGTCTTGCCGAGTAAACTTTAATATCTCGCTTAGTGTGTTTTAGAAATCTCGATTGCTATAAGTTTTATGGTAATGGAGGCTTATTATAAGGAAATGTAGGTTTGATTTTAAAGTCTCGAAGTTGAAATCTTTATAGAGGTTATTAAAACTTAACATTTAGTTGTTTTCCATTGGATAATGTGTATCACAATCATGTGTTTGCAAGGTCTAGAAAATAGATCGTATGGGTTCTCTTCATGACCGGCGATTATTAACGATGATACACGAGCACGATCATGTATCATCGCCTATTACTACGAACGTTTATGTGCATGCTTACACGATGATGGTGTCGATTATAAAACACACGATTATCACCCATTATGTAGAGCCGGAATTAGGAACAAACTATATTTCGTTCGTTGTAAAAATATTTCCTGGAGACCACGTTTCATCGTAAGCATGCTAATAATTACATCAGCACGCTTACGAGTACCTTGTACTTAGTATAATGTTTAATAAAGCGTTCTTACAAAAATTATACAAGTTTCAAAAGTTGATAGCATTTTTGTAAAACTAGTATAGGTATTGAAAAATTATTAGGAACGAATTCCTGTGAAATGGAACACGTAGTATGAAATATGAAATTGACGCTAAAAATGGGAGTTCGTGATGTTTCGAAAATTTTATTGCGGCCGACATAAATGCAATTTTAAACTTACAGATTTTATACAGTTACATATCTCTATAAAACTAACCATACAACAAGATAGCTAGAAGTAAGATATAAAGCGGGCTAAATATTATTATTAAAAAAAATTAAAACCAACTTCCATAGGAAAAAAAAGAAACTAAAAAGTAATAAATAATATTTATTCTTTAATAGTGCCTGTTCCAGAATTCGGTGAGACATCAGCCGGTTTCCGTACATAATCTTCATTATTTTAAAGTCGGTACCAGCTACCATGTCATGATTTGTCTAGATTTAAATTTTTGACTGGTACTGAATTCAAAATTATGAAGATTGCATATCTATAGAGAACCACAAGGCATGATACATTTTTTTTGTTAATTAAGGGGCGGGGACGGGTATCTAAATAACAAATTTTCAAATTTATATTACGATAAGTAAGCACAAAGCTGCTGAGATGCTTTCACTTAAGAGTAATATTTAGCATACTCTGCAACTGGTCACACTTTTCCATTTCCAATTAATTATATAATAATGTATGCGGTTTTCAAATTTTTTTTTGCCAAATTAGCCGGTACTTATAGTACCTTTTAAGCTGATGACTGTACTCGGCCCCATCAAAATAATCCCTTTGAAGCCTTTGGGAGAACAATTTTGTATAACTTTACAGGTCAACGATATCAAAGATTTTGCTATTCAATATTAAACGGTGAATTATTTTTCTTGGAGCCTCGAGCCGCAATTTTTCCTTTGGAAAGTTTAAAGTTTTTTTACTTCATTTTAAAGAAATGAAAATTTTTGTAACGTTTTCAACCCATTAATTTCTCTTGGAACATTTAAATATTAGATACGAATTTAATGCTTACATAACTCACCAACAGTTGGTTAATTTTGTTAGGATTATCATAATAATATCTATGCACGCTTCACACCACGTCAGTCTGGTCCCGTGGTAAGTACCCGAGGGACTTGTGTTACAGATATCAGACAACGGAAATATATTTAATAATTTATATACATATTTAAGATTTTTATTACATGATACACATATTTAATACACATCCATGACCCAGGAACCTTGAAAAACATGCTCCGTCGACGGGATTCGAACCTGCGACCCATGGCTTAAGCTACCAACGCGCTTACCAACTGAGCCACACAGGTCGTCAAAAGATTGAATTCGTATATATAGTTACTATGCTTACTAAGGAAAGTAATTCCGTAAGATCACAAAATTCGCTGCATCTCTCGCAACTTCGGCAGTAGGAAACCATATTTAGTGCAAATGACTAAAGCCACAGAGTGCCATCGGCGTAGTTCGGTATACGCTGGCCGGATGGAATGTGGCCACTTAGAGCCCAGCATATCGCCAGCACGAAGCCATAACGTATAATCACACATGCATTCGTAATTATTTACAAGTTACAAGGGTGTACTTAGTATGGCATATCGAGTGAAATTAATTTTTATTGCCCTTTCATAATGACAGCGCAAAAAATGTGAATAAACAATCTTAAGCCGTGTTTCACGGCTTTCTGATAAATTTTCTGGTAGGCTATCCATAACTTTTTTTAACAGATTTTCTATACAACATATTCTGTCAAATAAAGTTGTGGATAGGCTATCTAAGCGGTTAAGCAGGCCCTTAATATTTTAATGCTTTTCAAAAGAATTCTTAGCTTGAAACTATTTGATATAGTGTTAATATTTACATTTTTTTTTATAGAATATGGGAACAAACAAGAAATCGAGTCATCTGATGGAAATGAACTAACTTTCGTCGTTTATGAACACATGCAACATTAGAGAAGTTGCAGATGCGATGTCGACTTTTAAAGAAAATTTTGAAGTTTTCAAATTACATAGGTCTCTATATAATCCTTATTATTAAATAATTATATCTAACAATTAAATCATTCCATAGGTTTTTATATTTAAAAAATAAAAATTATCACATTATAATAACGTAGTATTCGTCAAGTGGAACAAAATGAACTCGATGGGGTCACATCGGGTTACGAAGATCCTATGACTTCTTTCCAGCATCAGATCGCATCATGATTAGATGCATTGAACGCATGCAAAATTTCAACCTAATCGAAACTCGGAAATGAATCAAATTTTACTGGCAAGATTCCATTACAAACAGACAACGGGACAGGTGAAATTAAATAATAGCATGTTATAAATTAAGAAATTTAATTGCGTGAAACAATAAACAAAGTTGGAACCACAAAATGTAGCACCTCACTTTTGAAGCAAAACATTACTTTCATACGTAGGCATTGTTTTATGTGGAAGCTTAGTTTATTAGGAGACCTTGGCCCTCGAGATAAAGGACATATTTTTGTGGATTTACGCCTTTTTTATGGACATTGTTTCTACTTGTGTCACAGATATAGGACTTAATATTGATACGACGTATTTTATAGAACAACATTTTCGGAATGGATTTCGATCAACATGTGAGATTTGGACAAGTGATATCTAAAGTATTTTTATATACAATTTGCTTGTCTTAGAAAACGTCTAATATAAAAAGTGGCACTCTAAGTATAAAGTCCATTTTAACGTTAATATCGTCTATTTAATAGAATCAGGCGTTACTTTACGGAAATTCATAGCTTTAAATCTAGTAAATTAAGATTTCTAGCAATATTCCACGAAAATTAACCTCAACCTGCAAGTAAAATGCGGGATGAGAACCTCGACGCGCGTTTCGCCCCAACACCGGGGCATCCTCAGGATGTGGACTCTACGAAGTTCTCATCCCGTATTTTTACTTGCAAGTTGAGGTTTATTTTCGCGGAATACTGCTAAGAATCTTAATTTACTAGATTTTAATATCGTCTGTAAATATCGCACGCATTGTGCGCTATATATTTTCAGTACATTTTGTATTATGATTATAATTTCACGCGGAAATGTTGAAGCAGTGTGTAATTCAAAAATTCTTTTAGAAACGTGATGTTTTTCCAACATCAAAAGTAGCCTATATTACCCTCCATTCTTTCAACTAAATCTACGCCAAAAGTCAAGACGATTGGTGGCTATGTTAGCAAGTAAAGTCCAAAACAAACAAATGAATAAACAAACACACTTTCCCATTTTTATATTAGTGTATGCATCTCTATTCACATAAGCAGTGCTTTTTTGTTTGTGCGTGATAGAGTTATATTAAAGTAATACTGCAATAGCTAATGGTATCCCAGCTCTTTTCTAACTTAAAACTTAATATAAACTGCTTTAATTAATAACAACTTTTTACAGAACACTCGTGAAACTTCCACTATAATTAATAGGATGGAATTAAAGAGAAACTTATGAAATGAGCAGATGTGATTCCTAAATTACTTTAGAGGGTAACAAACGCGGGTTTTCACCTTTTCTGGCGCCTCACCAAAGTGTCTTGCCAAGTCTCGGATGAGACTGGCTGTTAATCGTGTCCTCTCGCTTAGGGATTGGATCGTTTAATTCATTTGTGTGAAATTTCAATTCATTTTCTCGAAAGTATATTCTGAGGATGATTTTACAAAGTTCGATTAGTTTTTTTCTACAAGAACGGTTTGTAGTGAGTTTGTACTAAGAACAGCTTATGTCACAAAAGCCAGAGAGAGCTAGCAAGTTACTAGAAGTTTAGGTGTTGTAAATATAGGTGTATTACTGTGTTTCGCTGTGTGTGTATGGTTCGCAGTAGGTAGGTGGTATTCATTAAAACTTTTTTTAATGATATTTAGGGGGCAAGCGTGCAGATTACTGGATGGACAGTAACTGCCGTCGCCCATGGACTCTCGGGACATCCAAAGAGACGCAGGTGCGTTGCCGGCCTTTATGAGGGAATAGGGATAGGAGGATTAGGGAAGTTAAAGTCCATCAGTAAGCTCACTCACTGAACGAAACACAGCACATGTGAAATGGTTCACGCCAATTTTCTGTGAGGCCGTGGTATCACTCCGGTCGAGCCGGCCCTTTCGCGCCGAAGCATAGCTCTTCCACGGAAAAACTACTGAATAAGTGATAAAATACGCGAATAGCTATTGTGAAACATATATTTTAAAGTTGAATTCATGTTTTACAAAAAAAGTTTATACGAATTTCGATATAGCGCTGATGTTATTTTTATTTGTGTTAAGCACTCGATCCTTCGCAATTTTATTTATTTTTATAGAAGTATTTAAAAATACCGTTATCAAACGCCCACTCTTTGCGATCCATCATTTCAATCCATGTATACAAAATTTTAAGCTCTTTTTGATTTTATTGTCACAAGCTACCATATTATTACTTAACATCGCGCACGGCATAAAAAATTGAGACTTTTCATATGGCAGGCGGCCGTTCGACATCTAAAAGCACCAGAATACGAGTATATTAAAAGATGGTATGTTTCTTAGTAATAAGAACGTGCTTAAACAATGCTATCATCTAGACTATATCGATTTTTTGATGATGTTATATTGATAGGCTAAACTTGTAGAATTGTGCACTTATAAATAAACGATTTATTTGTACAGGTTTTTAATAGAAACAAGAATAGTTAGCGTGTATAGATTTTTTGTGAAAAAGGTTTTTTACAAATAAGTAATAAACTTCTTACCTTTTTAGAGAGTCAGTAGTGTAAAAATAAAATTGTATGAATTTATTACGAAAAAGCATTTTATTTCGACTCACATGTTTTTAACTGTTTTTTGTTTAATATTAGTACTATTTGTTTACTCAAAATCAATAATGTGAATCCAATATACTCGGACCTTTTACGTACACAAAATTGTGTCCTACATAAATCGCCAACGAAAATTCGTATTAGGAATATTAATAGATATTTCCGAGAAAAGTTAATAAAGCTTGGGCAAAATACAATTATAACACATAATTGTATTTTACGTATAAAACAGTGGAAATTTCCTTTTGACAGAATAAATTTAATATGCAGCTATATGATATTAAAATGAAAATTAATATTTTCGCATAAAGTCATGTGTAGGATCTATCTATGTTCATGCGCTGTCAGTATAAAATATGGTCTTAGATAAAACGAAGCATTACAGCCCCATCCTAAAATCTTTTTTTTTTTTTTAACTTTTTCACAAGCACACGGTCACCGCACGATCGTCGTGCTGTGTTGCACCCATGTTCTTTGAAAGCGTCTTAAAAGAAAGTCAATACTTAACTACAATGTAAGTACAGACGACACGGCGGTCGCCATACTATCGCCGTGCCCATATAATTCTACAATATAAATGTATCACGACCGACAACGACGAAGATCTACGGTACAAAACGTAGCACGACCGACTAACACTCTACGTTATAAAATGTAGCACGACCGACTAACGCTCTACGTTATAAAATGTAGCACAAGCGACCACGACGAAGATCGACGGTATAAAGTAGTACGACCGACTAACGCTCTACGTTATAAAATGTAGCACGACCGACTAACGCTCTACGTTATAAAATGTAGCATGACCGACTAACGCTCTACGTTATAAAACGTAGCACAAGCGACTACGACGAAGATCGACGGTATAAAACGTAATACGACCGACAAGCGCTCTACGTTATAAAGTGTAGCACAAGCGACTACGACGAAGATCGACGGTATAAAACGTAGCACGACAACTACGACGACGATCTACGGTATATAACGACCGACTACAATCTAGCACAAACGTCTACAAAATAATCGGAGCATACGTCTCAATATATTTATAGATGTTGCCTCAATATTTTTATATGTTATGGAATCAACAGAAGCAATCGATAATTTGAAAAACAGATTTGCTATGGGCTCAGACTATATCGCTATTTCTATTTCTTTCATAATATTTATGTCCTTTATAAGTAAAAAAGATTTCCCATTCCCTATGACTTCATAAAAGGCCAGCAACATACTTGCGACTCGTTGGATGCCGCGAGTGTCCATAGGCGACGGCAGTTACTTTCCATCAGGTAACCCATCTGCTCGCTTGCCCCCTAAATATCATAAAAAAATCCAAAATTATAAATAACTTAAATATTATTCTTATTGTATGAAATATAATTGTGGTTGTAAAAATGAAATTACCATCATTATATTTCAACAAACATTTTACTATATAGTTGTAACAACACCCGCGTACCCACTTCGGTGTCCATTAGAAGCTTTTTATTTTAACCTCTTAGCTTTTACGATACATGTTTTGTAAAGGGATTCCCTAACTGTGCGACGCCCTTGGGCGTGATATTATGCTAGGGCGTCGCTAGCTTCTTTGAGTAGATATAAGCAAAGTCAAAGTGCATTATTAACACGTCAGCTATATGACGTTTTTTTATTTATTTGTGCGATAGAACCTAAATATTTTTTAAACTGTAATCACACAGAAAGTTAAAGAATGTTAAAATTATTATTGTTGGTACTTTGCGTTAACATTTAAGTTTGATAGTCATTAGATTCATTTATGAAGTAAAATTATACCTAGGAAAACGTTGCGTTAAAATATCGTATGCGTATAAATTAATCAATTTCACAGGAAGAAAGTAAAGCAAAACTCCGTCATTTCTACCGGCATAGTTTCATAACGCGACAAAGATCCACCTACTTTCGAATCAAGCTTTATTTGATCCTTTCATGTTTATTTAACTTAAGGTATTACCGAAGAAGCTAAGACTTTAAAAATTAAAAGGACTAAAAGAATATGCCGTGTTGAGCTTATATGATTTTATGATCATAAAATTCACGAACGTGTCAGCCTGACAAATTTAAGGTTATAGTCGAGTTTATAGGACCTATTCGCTGTATGAAGTTGTAAAATATGACGTGTAATTCGTATTAAAAATTAGGTCACTCGTGCTACGTAACTTTCGCCGCGCTTTGTGATCGCATTAAAAGCTAGAGACCAACCTAGACGTGTATGAGTGTTATGTAGATTTTCTTATCGTTTTTTTATGATATCTATGGGCAAGAGGACCGACGGGTCACACAATAAGTACCGCTGCCTGAGGACACTAGTTACATTAGAGAGTAAAGGCGTTGTCGGTTTTTTTTAAAAAAAGAATTGGCTACGGGAATAGGGAGAGGGAATGAGGTGTAGTTAGTTGGGCCTCTGGTAACCTTACACACTTGACGATACATTACGCTAATTGTATTTATTATTACTTAAAACAAAATTAAACCCGCAAATTATTTTACCCGTATATTTTTCACATTCGTCACTTTCCTTAACGAAGCCATTTCCTGCCGCTTAATAAGCAGAATACTTAATTGCAAATTCGTAATTCATAAAAAACTTTTCCGCCTTCTTTAGTGTGGCTCGGATACTTTCTACTTAGCCAACTTTTTGATTTACGACCAATAATTTAAAAGTTCTTAATCTATTAATGCACGGAGGAAATCAGATTTGAAGCTGCGAATTAAAAAGGATACCGCTAATTGAATTAACGGATAAATTATATTCTAAAGCCATCCATTAAAAAATTTCGGAGTCGGATTAACGCCATTTTGTTCGAATTAATTTGAAGATTTGTAGCACAGTTTCGCTACTTCTATTCAAAGTCAAGCTTTGATAAGGTTTCGATAGGATCGGAGGTGTTTTAAAACTCGACTAAAATAGTAGAATCAGGGTACTTTTTTATAGAGGTTCAAAACTAGTATCCGACCGGACTCAAGGTTCGGTTTCGGTTTCGGCCTATTTCTGACCGAACCTTTCGGCCAGGCCGAAACTCAACATTCGGAAATTGTCGTACCGCGCTCCGGTAATATCGCGGGACACGAACTTACGTTGCGAGCGATGTTTTTAATAAAAACAGTATTAGGTACTAAGAAGCTGCCTGTAAAAATGCAATTGTGAGCCTAGTTTTGTTTAATATTAGTACGGAACCCTTCGAGCGCGAGACTAATTTAAACTGGCCCGATTTATGTTTTTTTTTAAGTATTACGAATTTTCTTCTTATTTATTTTGTTTGCTAGTGGTTTTCTCATCAGAAAGTTAGGCACTGTCAAGGTTAATTTCTAGGAAAAGCAATTACGGTAAAAACAATTAGGGCGTCGAAGTCAAATTTAAATTTCATGGAAAGGATATTTATTCCTTAAATCGGGAAATATAAAGGAGCATCAAAATTATTAATTTTTATTTTAACATTAGGTAACATTAGGTAAAAAACAGGCCAAGTCACGATTGAGCTGCTTGTTTATTTCTAAAAAGTAATGAAAACCAGACAAAAGTGTGCCAGGTCAAAGGCCCCTTTCGATATTTATAGTTAATGTTATATGATTGGCATTTGACCATACTTTATTCATTAGTAGGTACAAGTCAACGGCCAGTCGTATAGCATTAATAATAATCGAATCACAGGAAGGAGCCTTTGATTTGGTACGCGTCAGCTAGATTTTATAACTTTAAACCAGGAAGTCAGTCGAGACTTGGCCTGTTTCTTTCCAGAATGTTTTAATGGGATTTCAATATCTATCTTAAGAGCGGTAATATCTACAGATTTAAAATTTTTATTGGTTATGTATTTCAGAGAACAGAAATAACAAAAATACATATATATTGATATCAACAAAATATAATTAAATTTTAATTGATGATCGTGAATGAGTTAGCGAGAGTCGAAAATGAGAAACTTTGCAATAGCAAAGTTTTGCAATAGTTTAGTCTTAGTACTAAATAATTTACAGACTTGAAATTTTAAATTTTTAGTATGTATTGTAAACTTAGGAGATAGCGAATTTCAGATTTATTTTATTATTCAGGAGGTTCTCAAATAAGGGGCTAAAATGCGGCAAAATGGTTCCTGTAAAGATAGTATGGCAGTGTTTTCTTCGCGCTCGACTTGGCGGTGCCACTGCCGTACCACTAGATAACTATAATATTATTATTATAAAAAATATATTTGAAAGTCGCGGTGGAATCTAATTTTTTTTTCTTACTAGTTGGTGTCTGCAAATTCGTTGCGCAAAAATTTGTATATAACGCAGAAACCGTACAATTTACGGGGATAAAAAGTATCCTAGATATTGCCCAGCCCTAATAGCTATTAAACAAAATAGAATTAATTCAAATCCGTTCAGCAGTTCCTGAGATTAGCGCGTACAAGCAGACAAACAGACAACTTTTTTTGTCGATATATGTTCTATTATTGTTCCTTAGCACCCACACATTGATTATTTTGTAAAAATATTGAATAAATAGACACTCTAATTTAACTGTTTTAGTATATATTATAACTATTTAACTGTTTTAGTATATTTAGTATATAGTATAGATTATAATAGATACTACAAATAACTAACAATTTATAACATAAATTGTTAAAGCATTTGGAGTATATTGCTATGCTTGCTATTTCCATAAAATAGTCTCAATAAACAAATTAAGGCTAGTATTTGTAGCCTTAAAAAGGTTTTTTGCAGATGCAATTTATTCTCATGGACATAATAATGCAGCGGCGCTACTATATAATATCATTATACTGGCTTGTTATCGTCGAGCGCAGCTCAAGTACTCGTCTTTTTTAATAACGCCGGGTTATTTAAATATCTCTAAACTAGGTGAGGTGCGGAGGTGAAAAACTCAAGACAATGAGGTAAGATATTAAAAGTAAAACGCCCGTAAAGGAGAGTGCTTAAGACGAAAAAATAAAAGTTTCAAGTACTGGGCCATGAAATAAATCGGCGGGTCTACGGCTTTGCTGAAAGCATTATAATAAATTTCGATATCTGTTCGGCGTCTGGTGAAGAGTGGAGACTACGCTACGAATCATAATCATAACAAAATATAGCAGACTTGATGCCTAACATAAGTAACATAACGTAAGTCATCGATTGCTTAGTTGGAGAATTTGAGTTTCAATTTAACAGATGCTTCGCGAACGCGAAATGCTTCTTAATATGTAAAACTCAGGGGGCTGACTGGCTGACATAGTGATATCAACGCACAGTACAAACCACTGGACGAATCGGACTTTATTTTAGCCTCTACTTTTTTACGTGCATAGTATGATGAAAATTATTTATAAGGGCTAGAGAAAAGAAAGTGAGTGCAGTAAGGGTAAGTATATATTTTATATCACCCAAAGGTAAGTAAGAGAATAATAAGTGCTAATAAAAATCATATTCTTAACGAAATCGCACGATAATAGTATATCTAGAGCAAACGACATCAACCAATTTCCTCGCTTGATAATGTCGATGTTTCGTCGAAGGAAATTACGTTTAGAAACAGTTTCAGAAAACGTGAAAATTTTGACGATATTAACCAACCGCATTTATAAGCTAGTGTCATAAAATGTTTAACGCCTGCACGAATTACCTGAAGATTTGGGATTTTTAACTATGAATTCAATTGTACAAAATACTGTCTGTATAAAAATATATAAATGTTTCAGACAGCAGTATTACAGAAGTATCACAGTACAATCAGAGTAGACATTCAAACAAACAATCAGAAGGCCTAAAAAGGTCCAATGTTGCAAAGGAATTGCTATGCAATTCATTTTAGTTCATTTAGCCAAAAAATCGAACAGTTTTGATAAAATAGTTACTTCAAACTTCATTTAAATTGATCGTGAATTTATTGTTGTGGAAAATTTATAGTTATTTGCAAGAAAAATTACGAAATGAATTGCTCTTAGCAATGGTTTCGAAGGTTATTTTTTGTAGCCACGACGAGTTTTCGTATAAACCTGCACGAATAATTACTATCGTATTTATATTTTCTCTTTTACCAGTATATTTTTTTGGCATCTGTTTTTGAAGGTTTTCATAGCTACCTCAACGATTTCTACAGACATTTTTTTGTTCTCGAGTTATCTTTCTAAAAGAAAGAATATGAAATGTATTATTACGAACCAGAAATACAATAATCATATTTTAGAGTTACGTAGAGTTATAGAAAATTAAACTTTATAGTTGCGAAGCAATGAATCAACGAATCATTAGCATTTGGTTATACAAACACATAACTAAAATATCATGTAAAAGTCTAACCAAAAATAGTCTCTGTTAAAAACCACAACCACAGCCAAACAACTGTTGTAGTTCAGCAAAAAGTCAATATTCTAACTTTTGGCCCCTATGTATTTAGGCACGAACTAATATGGCTCCGTGACCTTTTAATAAAAGAGTTTACTTATACCTTTAACACGAGGAACACGGCTAAAAAGGCCTTTTGTCCCCGAAGGTTAAGGGCACTTCGAAATTAGCATTAGGAACGTCCCATTTTGTTTTATCTAATAACGCTCTGGCTATATAGCGCTGATTAAAATGAGACTGAATCTGGTAATTGGCATTATATGATTAACCAGCTTTTTCCCGCGGCTTCGCTCCCATTAAGAAGTATTTTCATACAAACTTTCAACCCCTATTTCACCCTATGGAAGAAAAATTTCATAAAACGCTTAAACACGTATTTATTTATTTGAAGTCAGCAGCTCAGAAACAAAATTTTAGGTCTCTAACATAACAAATGACGAACTTTCGTATATATGTATATATGGTAAGTATGTATGGTGAGGAAGGATATATATAATCGGGCTAGCGATAATTAACTTAGCTCTAGTTTCGTAGTCATGGCTATAATGTACGTTGACTTCCGTGATACTTGATTTTTTCGACTTTCGGTTCATGCAACTTTGTGTTGTCTCTCGCTTTTATCGGGAGGAAAACTTGAAATATATATTACTTAAGTATGTTGTCCTAGTTCTTCGTCAGCATTCCGACGACTTAGCAGGTCTATCCGTGCCATAGAGATTTTATTATTGAACATCGTTGTCGATCCTTTGGCCATCCACTGTGTTTGGCCATCCTGGCCAAACACAGTGAATGGCCAAATAAGTAGGGTACCAATCGCTGCCACAATTTGTCTTTCGAACAAACGTGTACTTGAAACATAATGTACAAAGCTATATTTTAAATAAAAATGTTCGCTTAACTACGTTTTTATTTTACGCCACAAAATATCAATAACTTAAAATGCAAGGTTTTCGAATAACATTTCTATCAAAAGTAATTAGTGAAAAAAACGTTTTATAATTAACCACGCTAACATTAAAAAGTGAAAGTCAATGTGTATATTTTAAATATCTATACGAAAACAAACATTATTGTCTATCATGGAAATCTTTAAGTATTACAATCAGGGAAGCTGAAACAGAGCCAGATTGCAGATCCAAGTAAATTGGTCTCGTCATGTAACCTAGCCGACAGCCGACTTACATGGAATTGACATATTCCGGCCAAATGACGTAAGTCCGTCAACTGGCTCTCTTTCAATTTACTCCATGGTACATTTACCTACTTAATGATTTTAATTTAAATTAACGAACATAAATCATCAAACTTGTAACCGACGTTCAAAAATGTCAAACAAAACACGGTTCAAACTGTCGAATGTTAAAATGATTTGAAACAAGGTTTCATCGCAATTTGTGAGGCAGTTTTTTGAATTTATTATATAATATTAAAAAATAACAAGCCTTTTCACTTTGCGAGATTTGTTGTTTGATACCCGCTAAGCTGTATTACGTCACTGGGTAACTGGCCTTGTTAGAGCGCGTGGATATGTTTATGTTATTTTCGTTTACTTTATGCTGATTAATAAATGATTTTTTTCAACCCTTGATTTTGTCACTTTACTTGATAATGCACATATTAGATTGGATGTAACAAAAGGTATTTTAAGAAATCTTTCGGTATTCCATGAAAAAAGGTAAAAAGAGCTCTTTTCTTCTACTAAGAAACCCCTCTTTTATACATTTAGTATAGTTTATATGAATAATACTAATGGATTGTACACACACAGCCTTAAGCCACCATAAAAGATAAACGCTTTATCTTTTATGATGGCTTAAGGCTGTGTGTGATTGATTTTTTAGGTGGATTGACTGATTTATTTTAGGTGAATAAAAAGTTTTAAATTGTTATGCGTTGTTCAAAAAGTGTCTTTATGAAATTTGGTACTAAAATATATTGATATACAAAAAAAAAATTGAATTCAAGTAATTGTATTTAAATGGTCTAGACATCCAATTACATAAAATGATGTTTATTTTAATAAAATATAAAGGATGAAGATATATAAAGAGTAGAAATAAAATTAAACGCCTAAATACGCATAATTAGCGTCTAAAATTCGAAACAACAGAATATATTGTTTTTCAAAAATTATCATTAAAAAAGTTCTTATGAATATTCTTTGTAAAAGAAAAGAGTTTCACCACGGTCGTCTAGTAAACTAAATACTTTGAGGGAACTTCATGAAGCTTAATGCTTATAGCTTAATGAAGAAAAATTTTGTTTTTATACATAAAAGATAATTCATCGTTGTTTCTCTGGTACATTTTGTAGCACGTCTCACGCCTCGGGCTAAGCGAAACGCAAAGCATACTGAACTCTGTACTCGGTAACAAAATTGTAAATTGTGAACTTTTAAGGTTTCCACTGCATTATATAAATTACAACGTGACTGATGTGTCTTCGCTAGAGACATTATCTTTTTACTAAAAGAGAGTGGCCCCAGCTTCAGGAATTCCCGTAATAGTTTACAACATTGTTTTTATATCGTGTTATACAGATTTTGTGAAATTTCTTCTGTAAACTTTTTACTCGTTATTTATATCCGATTTTGGGTGACACGATGATAATAAATATTAACGAGACACAGCATAGTTTCTTATATTTTACAGTTTCCTCATAGTTACATGAGCGACAAGTAACTAAGTAACATCTATATTATGTCGCTGTATGTACGTTGTTTAAATCCTATTATCGGGCGAGCGAAGCGAGTTCTCTATATCCTACATGTTTGTGGTACACTTTACGGAAAAACTGGAAGAGTGGTAGGTTTAGGCCTTAGTGGTAATTTGCGTATATGTCTTGATGTATTTAAAAATAAAATGGTAATAATATTATAGATAATAATAAAAAAAAACTACCAACGCCATCTATGATTTGTAAGTGTAAAGGTTAAACCTATCTTAACAGTTGTATATCTCAACTCATAGATAGCGTTGTACAATATTATTTTTAATTTTTTATAATTAATTATCTAAAATCATAGTCGTATCTGTCGTATCATCGAGTATCCGCATATTCTAACGAAAACCGTAAAAAATATGTCACAGTCAAAGAAATGCTTGGGAAAACCCAATGTATCATATCAAAACTACCACGGCGGCGTTTTTTCGCTAGTAATTATCTACATATATTCCATAACAAATCTATTGTATAACTAGAAAATATTGCACTTCATCTGCATTTAGAGTCCCACTATGCAGCAAACAAAGTGCACAATTTTAGCCTTGACCGTTTGCAGTGGCTGTATTTTACAAAAATTTGGCCCCTCTTGGCGCAGTTGGCAATGTAGCCCTCGAGCCAACGAGTACTCTTGCTAAGTGGCTACTTTAGATTGTGGACAACTGTAGTTTATGTTCAATAGCATGTATTTCATTGTAGCCTTCAAACAAGTTTTGAATTTTTAGCAGAGTATAAAATGCAGTGTACCTTTTTAACTTTTTTGTGTCTGTCATATGATGTCTGTATTAACCTTGAACGAACATTAAAAGGTTAATACAAAGTGTTTTTTTTTTCTAGATAAAAAGATGAATTTTTGCGTCAAAAAGAGGTATTTTTCAATGATATATCACTACAATCAACGAATTTAGTTAATATTTATTTCGAGTTTGACCTAGACAAACTTTATTAAGTTAGTAAGTGTCTAGGTAAAACTCGAAAATCGCCAATTTTTTTCTTAACTGTCAGGGAAGGTTTGTAGGTTTATTATAAACAGGTTATCCAGTTTATTGTATGCACAGGTACAAGCTACATTTAAATAAAATGATATTTAAAACGATTCCATTTTTGGGGCACGTTTAAATTGTAGTAAGCGTCAGCTCTGCCCCTGCAGAGCACGGTTATGAAGTTTTTAATAAAATATATGCAATTTTATATTAGCTTTGATTAAATCTACTTATTTACTCTGTACGAAATTAGTTTCTGTGTTTACTCTGTTGAACAGATAGCTTTTATAAAAATTAATGCGGGTAAGATGTATATAATTATCTAACTAAAAATATAAATGAAAAAGTTTGTATGCTTGTAAGTCTTTCACGCAAAATCTGTTGAACAATTTTTTTATGCAACTTAACACACATATAAGCTTACTTGCAAAAATACATAGGATATTTTTCATCTCTGATAAATGTATGGTTCCCGCGTGATTTTAGCGCACTCATAAAAATGTAAGGAATTATTTGCTGTGGTTCACATAGATGCTATTTTTCAACATTATATCTGTTTCAATAGTATCAATATCAGCTCAGGGAAATATGCCTATATGAGGCAGACCCTACTGTGCACTGCGCAGCGTTGTGTTGTCGCAACTGATCTTTGCAATCAATGCCACACCTGCGCTGCGTCGACGCATCACATTGCAACTAGG
>JAOTAV010004737.1:0-30948 GCA_026546445.1 Cyclargus thomasi | reverse complement strand
ATTTAACCTTACCCTGAAAACAAAAATCAATTAAGAATAATTATTTCAAAATGTAAAATACCATTAAGAAAGGCGACAGACACGTGATATTAATTAAAATTAAGAGTATATTTATTATAGAAAACATATTATATAACAATTAAAAAAAGGATAGTGAGTATACATGTTTTAAATGTAGCATTGTATTAACATTCTGTTCAAATGTTTATAAGATGATATTCTCAGACCTAGTAGTTCAGCCCAGGAATAAACTCATAAGCTGCTTTTATGATGAAGGTCCAATTCTTGTAGTTTTTTTTTTGACCTGCACAAAATATCTCTACCAAGACTTGTTATTTTAGAATGTTTATTAGTGTGACACTACATGTCACACCATTAAACCTTAGACTTTGTTTGGTACGATTTTTTTCTTTTAATCAAGCTGAAACTACAGAACTGGTTTTGATAAAAAAATTATTTTTATGTAGGTGAATCCGGGGGTGTAAACAGTAATAAACAGAAACAACCGTGGTCACGGTACCGTAACGTAAATTAGCATTAACATAAACAAATAAAAATATCTTGTAAATAATTGTTGTAAAACGCGGTAAATCCGCACAGATTTGGTGCATTATAGTATAGTTGAGCTGTTGCTCAACAGAAATTACGAGAGATAAAATAAGATCTGAGGTCTGAGGAACATTTTTATTCAGATGGAAGACAAGTAGTTACCCTTGCAGCCTTGTAACCATGCAATGAACGAATTTCGCACAGCAATCTTTCGAGCACTATTTATTCCGGTATATATTTTAGTTTCACTAGGTGTTCAGAAACCTCAGGTTAAGGTTTTGTCTCCATTCTAATATTATTTGTTTCTAATTCCAGGTGTAGTTTATATCGCAATAGACAATACAGACAATTCAAGAGTCGCAATCAAAGACATAGATTTGACGAAGCAGAACAAGAAAGATCTCATATTGAACGAGATCAATGTGCTAAAGGGATTCAACCATAAGAACCTTGTGAACTTCCTAGATGCGTTCCTCAGTGATGACCACTTATGGGTAGCCATGGAGTTACTGGATGGCGGGTCCTTAACAGACGTGGTCACCGAAGTCGTCATGAAGGAGGGGCAAATCGCCGCCGTGTGCAGAGAGACCTTACAGGCAATCGCATTCCTACACTCCAAAGGAACTATACATAGGGACATCAAATCGGACAACGTCCTCTTAGCTATGGACGGCAGTGTTAAAGTTACAGACTTCGGATTCTGTGCTAATATAGTCGGCGATGAAAAGAGACAGACTCTAGTCGGTACGCCATATTGGATGGCGCCAGAGGTGGTGACTAGGAAGCAGTATGGTAAGAAGGTGGATGTGTGGTCTCTAGGTATTATGGCCATAGAGATGATAGAGGGTGAACCACCGTATATGAAGGAGGCGCCTATCAAAGCGTTGTATTTGATCGCAGCAGTGGGCAGACCAAAGATACCGCGGTGGGAAAAGTTATCACCGGCATTTCAAGATTTCCTGGACAAATGTTTACAAGTGGATGCGGATGAGAGAGCAACTGCTGACGAACTGCTACGGCACCCATTCCTCGAGTGTGCAATGGAGCTCAGAACTCTTACCCCCCTCATCAAAGCCGCACAGAAGATTCTGCACAAGAACTACGACTGAACTGGTAACTCCATTCCCCCTTATCTGTGACGGTAGGGTGCATTTTTCTAAAATTCCGTTTTGTACAAAAATTGTACACATTTTTTTGCACATGTATTTTGTATAGCTTTTACAGTGATTATCGTGCCAATTTTTGGTAGTAAACTTAGTCATGAAAGAGATAGGTGTAACGCGTAGGATTAAAATTATTTTACTTTTGCAAGTAAGCAAATTTGACAATAGTAGAATTACCAACTCGAAACTATTTTTGAATGCGTGTAGTGGTACAGCTTGCAGGAACCTGACACCTGCTTCCATAGAGTTTTCTAAGAATAAGGTGTCTTTCTGCATTACAAAATGTAACCTTTTGTACTTGAGAATTCAATGTTGTGTATTAGTGTACTAGGCCAAAAATATTCAAACAAGTGCCTTGACGCATGAATTTGTTTCATTATCAAATAACTTGTAATATGTACGTGTTGTCTTATCTAATAGAAAAGATATAATATCTGCTACTGATAACTGCATCACTACTCATTTCTCAGAATAATTTAAGAAGGAATGTATGTACAATTGTATGCCATAAATTCTAGCTGTATAACTAGATTACTTAAAGAAAATAATCTGTCCAAAAGATCACTTTTGAGAGAAGAATGTATTTTTTTAATATTTTTAAATTCTAACACCTTCTATAACTATTATTTTTTTATTCACAAGCAGAGGTAAATGCAGAGTAAGCCTCGGCCCAAAATGGAAGATAAAATCTATTCTAGTATTAAAAACCTGAAAGGTTTTTCCTTCTTACCTCTCTGTCCTTACTACGCGCGCTTTTTCTTACGACAGATGTAAGAAAAAGCGCGTGCGACGGTATTAGCAAACAAACTGCATATTTCTGCCTCACTGAGGCCTAAAAAATAATAGTTTTATTACAATAGCTTTTGCGACAATTTTCCTCTTTCTAGTTGCAAATAAAGGAAAACACACAATACCAAATATCAAATATGTACATATTGTAATTAATATTTAGCCTTGATAATACTTTTAATTTGTACGCGTAGGTATGCTTATTTGGTAAATTTTGTGTATTTTTGGTTTAAATAATTCCAAACAGTTAGGTTCTATAGTATAACTCAGTCTTATTCTTTACGTCAAACTTACATCTACTGTATTTTTAAAGATAGCACATTCCTTAAATACTTGATACCTTCAAAGTATTGCAATGTATTCTTCTAGGTAATTTTTACAAGACTGCTATGCTTATAATAAACATTTCGTCCAACATTCTTTCAGAAGAAATAAACTTCAATTTTCCAAAAGTATTTGTCTAAGTATTCCAATGCATTTGAATAACATTTCATGTTGTAACACCTCTGGTGACCATATATTATTATTAGTTGAACACACAAACTTTTTAAATTTTGACTCAAGTGATTCGTATTAATTTATGTAACAGAATTTAGCAGCATTATTTTGAATTTTGATTTGTTTCTTTTAAAATTGACAATTTAAATAGTGACAATATTAACAGCTAATAAACATTATCATGGTGGGATCAAAGCAATATGGTACAACATTTTATATACATTTTCAAATTTTTAAATATGAAATGTTGTGCCAAGATATGTCGGTTCAACTATAGTCATAACTTTAATTTTATTCTTGGTCACAAGGTTAAAGGTTTGGTATATAAAATAGGTTAAGTTATAAAGTATTCTATATTTTATATACTGTGTTCATTGGGAGACTCCAAAATGAGATGCATTTTCATTGTCTCTCTAGTATGTCTGTTAAAATTTATTTTAAGGCTGATTTTCGATTGCAATTGAAAATATTGTAACGACAGGCTTACATCAAATGTTTTTGTAAATTAGTATAATATTTTGTAGCCATATTAGGTTAAATCGTGGTTAAGGAACTAATGTTTCCTCCACCAATGTGCCTGCTTTGGTAATGTATTGCGACTTATCCAAGAGGGGTAACAAAGTTAGATGGTTAAGAAATATAATGCAATCACCAAAATGTCAGTAAAACATTATTATGTTTAGATATTTAATGTTTGGAAATCATTTGATTATGTTGGAAGTTTGAACCCTAACGCCGTTTGTCCACCGCACGCCGTCAATCGAGGATGAGATTATTTCGGTCAGATAAAATTTCACTGTATGACATAGACTACAGGTTTCATTTCCTCTACGCCACTAATGACGGCGACGACACGGACACCCGACCAATTTTAATAAAAAATGAAACGTAAAGCCTAGGTCATAAAGTGGCATTTTAATAGTCCAAAATAATCTCGTTGACGGTGGCTGCGTGCAGTGGACAAACGGTCTAAATCCCCGCCCACTATTCTATTCTATTCACTATTACTGATGAGACGATTTTGTATTCACTCAGACTTCATTACTTGTTAGCTCAGACAGGGTGCAATGTTGAAACAGTAGTATGTTAAAGATATTATAAGGTAGCCAATGAACTGTGCGTTTTTAATATGCGTGATTGCCGCAAAAAAAAAATGTCAAGAGTGCTGTTTCAACGAATTATAGTCAAGTTATTGACGGTACAAAAGCTCAGCTCAGCTTTTTATTGTATGAGTAATCATTAACTTGCAATGGCCAGTAGCCTAGCTTTTAGTTAATTAATTTAATGGGATTTTCAAGAAGAAATTAATGGGCTGACTTTTTCTGGGCTGAATTATAACAATGTGCATATGCACACATATCTATAATTGGCATAAACCCTTAGTGTATTTAATGTGAGTGATTGTACTGTTTGTGTTTATGTTTCAGAAGTGCCTTTGAAATAAATGAATAGCTTGAAGTAAAAAATGTAAGGGTGACTACATAATCGTCTATCAAAATTAAGATACTTTTACATTGTCAATATAAAATTTTCTACTATTAATGTCCAAGAAACCATAGAAACTAACTATGCTAGTTGCTTATTGTAAAAGTATCTTATATTCTAAAACTATACTTTCGCACAACGAATTGTGTCTAATGTATTGATAATGCTCTAGATATAAGGTTATATACACCAATGACACTTTTAGACATTTTATTGAGATTTGCCTATTAAATTATTTTTGTAAATGAAAAAGTTTTTATCTTGCAACCTAAGTGACCCTGATAATACACAAGCATTTTTTTTTCTTATTTTAAGGTAATATGTTTTACTTATGACAATTAAAAAAAGAAGCATTTATTACAACTGCCAGTATGTAGGAATTAGTGAAGTCTAGAAATAAAACCGCCAATTTTTATAATAATATATTAAAATAATCTTTGTACCTAAGTTTAATTTGGATTTTTACAATAAGTTTAATGTGGTTATTTTATGCTACATTTGCACTGTAGCTGTAAAAACCACTGACTCAAAAATTTGGCGTTACTAGCCAAAGTTATGAATCATGAGCTTGTAACTCATATCCTCACTTTTGATCTGGTAATCTCAAAATCTGCTATTCTTAAATAATATCTAACAAATCCCACACCATGTCACACTTTATCTACCCCCTCCGCGGGTACCCTTTATGTATTACATACTTTATGGATGGGCCCTTAACTTTTAGAAATATGTTTTCTCAATTTTTTGCTCTCTGATGGTATGAAACCCTTTGTACGTGAGTAAATCTTGCACTTGGCTGGTGTTTTTTGTTTTTGCATTTTCTATTTTAACTGTATCATTCTATGTAGGTGGCACCCTTGAGTGAGGTGTGTTTATTTACTCTTGTAGCAGTAGAACTTAACTACTAATTTGTACTAAATTATTTTTGTCAGAAAGTTCTTTAAATATTTAAGCCTGTCAGTTCCAAACATCGACCACATATCTCTTTTGTTTTTCCAATTCTGTAACAAACTGTACTGCCTCCTCATGTGTTTTTTCTGTATATTGTTCTAAACACTTGATTATAGTCTCTTTAACATGGCTTGCCATTTTGTTTACGTCACCACAGACAAATATATAAGCTCCCTCTTCTATTAATTTAGAAACCTCTACCCCATGTTCGGCTATGCAATCCTGAAACATTATACACTTGTCAATAAAGTTATTAATATTATTATCTTTGTGTTAAGGTATCATCAGTATCTGTAGAAATTACAAGAAATGATCAATGTTTTGTAAATAAATTTTTAAAAACTCATAGATAATAAATTAACAAACCTGCACATATCTACATTTTGAATTGTCATCCCTTGAAAATGCTGTAGACATCTTAGTAAGAACCCCTTTTGTTGTAAAATCTTTGAGTTCACATTTATAAATAAAATCAAAGTTTTCATATCTGCAACCATTAAAAAGCCATACACATGGCAAATTGCTTTTATTTTCATTTATTTTCATTTCCCTCTCTTCGAGGAAACCCATGAAAGGAGCAACTCCAGTACCGGGACCAATTAATATAATTGGTGCTTCTGTTTTTTCAGGTAGTCGGAATTGATTAATATTTTTTCTAAAATAAATAGGAATCTTAGTGTCTTCATTCAAACTTAACTTTTTTAATGCCTTTTCTACATCATCACTTGTATTAATCAATTGTTCCAGCCAACCTGTTGTAAGGCCTTTTCTATCATTGCCTATTTCCTTTACAGAAAAACATATCTTCAATTTATTTGGATCTTTAAGGTAGGTATTACATATCGAGTAGGGTCTTGGAAGTAGCCTTGGTAAATGCTCCAAGATAACTTCTACTGGGGGTTTACATGATTTAAACATTTGGAATACATCCAAAATACAAATACTCTTGTTTAGTATATTAGAAGTGTATGCCAGAAAACCTTCCTTACTGCTTAGATATTCTAGTACTTTTTTCTCAGATTCATCTGTTGTGTATTTTGATAGAACAGCAAGAAATACCTAAAAAAACATGGAGAATTGTTTGAGAGATAGGATAGGAGAGAACTAGGAGATTGATTGTAAATTAATGTTTGTTTGCACTGAATATTACTGCAAAATATATATATGGGAATCTAAAATACCTTTTTAAGTATACCTCTAAGATCAATACAATGTGTTAAGGTGTATCTTAGAGTAGCCTTAACAGGAATATGAGGGGGAATTTTAGCACCTTTACGATCACTGTCCAGTGTAAGTGTGTAGCTGGAATCAGCTACATTTTCTATCCCCAAATGTTTTATTAATGTATCAACCTCTTTAGTATAATTTCTCGGAATTATGGCTATTGTGTCTCCTGCTTTGAAGTGAACATTGTTTTTCTGAAATTTATAAGAATTAAGGCTAGTTTACTACATTCTGTTAAAAATTTTTAGCATAGTACTTTGCTTAAAATGAAAGTAATACCTCTAAATTGAAAGTAATCTCATAAACGGGATTGCACATGGGAAAATCTGCACTTAATCTTCTCCAATTAGAAATATCAACGTCAATTATTTTACTATCAGAAAACGGCAACATTAGTTCTTGGCTGTAAACTATATCCTGATTCTGAAAAAGAAACAAATATTTACTATATATTTTATTTCATAAATTTTATTTTATTACAGAAAATATCTGTAGAGAATAAAATGATTTTATTTTATCTACAGAGAATATCTGTTTATTAGTTATTGATACAACGACTTACATCAGACTTTACATACTCTAATTTTAAGATTTTTTCTTTGAATGTCGGTAAATTTAGTACCGTAGAATCGTCAAGAGTTTGCAAAATATCTTTAATGTAGCTCGGTACGACCATCTTCTAATATAAGAAGTTAAAATTATATTAAAAATAAAAAGTTTTTACACACAACCCAAGCACGACCATACAAAATTAACAACTCACAAATAAAGGGGTTAAGGGGTATATATACTAAGAAGCAAGAACTGTCTATTTGACAGTAATAACATTTGACTTTCTTCTTTCTTTTCTCTTTATGGCGCTACGGCTACATAACCTACATGGCCAGTGTCGAGTAAAGGCGGGAAATCAATTTTCTTGGTCTAATAATTTTAGCAACGTTATATTTCGTCAAGCCTAAAGTCTAGTCAAAGCCAAAGTAAATCGTCAGTGTAGGCAAAGCGTCAAGTCAGTAGATTTAGTAAAGTGGTAGATGCTTTACTAAAAATTCCAGTAGAGTTTTGGAGGGATACATAAAATAGCACGTTTGTTCAAGTTGTATATCTTGCCCACACTTATGCATGATAACGAATATTTAATGGTTGATATTCTACCACCATAACGCATTAAAACCCGAAATAGCACAAATTTTGCGAAGAAATACAAAAACACAACAATACTTTTTCATGTTCGTCTCGTCAAAACTCCCAAACATTTGACGTTTATAAATTTGTAGTTTAACTTTTCTGTTTTTAAATTTTGTTCATGCAATAAGAATAAATAAAAAAAATAGAAATTTGAGCAAATAGCAAATGAAAACAATTTTTGAACCTAATGTATTTATTTTCCATAACGTTTGAAACAACTAAAGTGTGATTATATTTTAAAAGACTACAAACAATTTCTATTCCTATTTTTAGAATGTCATACTCAAAATGATTACTGCTTACTATGGTATTCTTGAATAAGAAAATAAACGTATATAATTATGTATTCATTGGCATTCCTGGCTCTTCCGTGATGTCTTCTAGACAACCTTCGCACGGAGTTGTGTCGCAAGGGTTCTGTGTCGTTTCGGGAGCCGGAGGCACCATCTCTGGTGGTGGAACCTGTTAAGCGTAAGTTAATATAAGCTAATTATTAACCTAGTTAATATTGTTCAAATTAGGAATGTAAACTTAATAATTACTATCCATCTTAATTTAAATCCTAACGCTTATTTGAATTGTGTTAAAAACATGCATGTTGCAAACATAGTGGCAATATACAATTTTTTTTATTACAACAACAAACATGATTTATAACACACTTGATTGTCGTTAACACACTTCGACGCCCTCCAGCTATTCACTATAACTACCAATAGGTCCTGGTTGTTTTAACTTTCGTTATTTTTTTCTATCCGTACTTATTTTGTCTCGAAAATTTCTTTTCATAGCTTCTTACACATAAAAATTTGAAGGGCTATAGGGGATTCAAAAAATTATACTTGTAAATGTACCTCAATTCTGTACAAATACGACACATGGCAGGGATCCCAGGAGGAACATAGAGTCGTGTTGTGCACCAAATCCTTTCTTGGTTCATCCCCGAAGTACTCGAATTTGATGACGACATTGTTATCAATGGCACACTCGTTTAAAAAGTCATTTATTGGTACCTGCAAACATCGGAAGGCTATAACCTGATGATTATTACGGATGTTTTTTTTTTACAACACACTGTGTTTTGTTGCAATTAAATGCCATCTGGTATCCGTGGCATCAACTTGATGGACCCCGGTAATAACACGGGCAAAATTAACATTTGACGACCTCTGTGGCGCAGTGGTTGAGCACCTTGGTAGCTCACGCCGGTCGCGGGTTCGAATCCCGCCGACGGAACAAAAAGTTTTTCAATGTTCCTGGGTCATGACTGTGTTTTAAATATGTGTATTTTATAATAAAAACCTGAAATATGTGTATAGTATAAAAGTATTAAATATATTTCCGTGGTCTGGTACCTGTAACACAAGTCCTTCAGGTACTTAGCACGGAGCCAGACTGACGTGACGTGGTGTGAAGCGTCCATAGATATTATGAACTTAGGCCCTCTTGGGCCAAGTCACTCTTGGATCAGTGGCATAATGCCAGATCACTTTATTTCAGCCTATTGATACGCTATATGGAAACAAAACCATATTTAGGAGTCCAAACTCCAGAGAGCTTAAAGCAAACGTCACCTTAGTCTTATTGCCACAATCCAAAGTGCCATTCTGGAAATAATTGGCATCCCTTTCGCCACTCCCGAGGCAGAACATCCAACCCTCTCCGTAGGAGTACTCAATTGGCGCAGACTCGGCCTCTAAACACGGATCAAAGGGGATTTGGACGGCTTTCTTTCCCAGAGTGCATTTCATCTCGTGCAAAGTAGTTTGTACTCGATACGCTTCCATGTCAGGCTCCGCACCTTTTGGACACTTGAAGTAATTGCCTGGAAACATGGGACTTAAAAAATAATAATATCAAAACTATGAAGTAAAATGAAGATGAGGCATATATTGGTTATTCTTCTGCAATTATTCGTATTATCATCATCGTATCATTCATCATCATTATCATCGTATTAAAACTTAAGCGAGAAAGAATGGTGAAGTGTTTTATTAAAAAGAAACTCTTGATTCTTAATACCACCTCCAAATGTAGTAATTAAAAAATCTAATATATAAAATTCTCGTGTCACAACCTTTGTCTTCGTACTCCTCCGAAACGGCTTTACCGATTTTAACCAAGTTTTGCATGCATATTCAGTAGGTCTGAGAATCGGCTAACATCTATTTTTCATACCCCTAAATGTTAGGGGAAATTATTTATATGGCAAAACAACATTTGCCGGGTCAGCTAGTATACATATAAAAAGCCCCTCTAGCCGTGTATCAAAAATGTACGATCTGAGTACAGTACAGGCTTTTTTTTAAAGCACTTCATTGAGATTGCTGCAAAGCGCAATACTTTCAAGATCAGAGTACCTAGTACGAGTTTCATGTACAAAGCCTATATAACATCTTAGTAAACGCGAAACCCGTTCAAGGTCGAATGTAAAAAAAAACCTCTCATTCGGCACTCTAATCTTGAAAGTATCGCGTGCTTTGCAGCAATCTTAAATTAACTGCTTATAAAAAGAGCCTTTCATTTACGTCTATTTTGTTTATTATAGTGACTGCTAGTTGCGACCACTAATAATAATAATGATAGTCACTGTTACCGTTTTGAACGATATACATAGTCTTCGTGGTGGCGCCGACAACAGTTCTGACAGTCAGTCCATTACCGCCACTCTTGATGTTCTCCATTAGCACTTCTTGCGCCGCTCGCTGCTCGCGCGACCATTTTGACGCCTCCTCCGCCAATATCTGACGACTTACTTTACTTTCTGTCTGCAGAGACTAGAATTTTTTTTTTATATAATATATAAGTGTACGTTACTCGATATGCAATAAGCAAGTTAGATGGATGATGAAGAATAAAATAAAATCTCTATTTAAATGTAAAAATCTCTATTTTTGCAAATATATTTAAATATAAAATTGAATTGAAAATTTTTGACACTAACTTGTGGCGGATTCTCCATAATAATCTGTGGTCGGCCCAGGGTATGTTGCCACATCAGCTCAGCTGCCGCCTTGAACTTGGTGCTATGGTGTAGTGGGTGGATCTGGAGAATGCCGTACCAGGCCAGTTCCCTGTACACGCTGTCGGGTAGATAACCAGTCTGAAATGATCATCAGCATGCTTACTGCCACTCGTAAAAAAACGCCAAAAAATATATGATACGAGAAAATCTTATAATCATATTATATATAATTAATAAAAGGTTAAAACACTAACCGGCATGAAGTCCATATGCCACTGTAAAAAAATTATTAATGTAAGTTAGGTTTAAGATAATATTTAAAGTGCTAAACCGTATATTATGTTGTCTGTTTGAATTTTTAAATAATAATATTAGTTATTTATCATACGTTTAAAAAACGTAAACATACCTCTTCTTCAGTCGTTTCCTCCGCATCTGGCGGTAAAATTGTTGCTAAAAAGAACATAGTAATAAATAAAAACCGATATTTAACGGTTTTTATTAATATCTAACAAAATTATTGACGAACTAATTAATAATCATTAATCACTATTCAGCAGGTTTAAGGCGAGCTCTTTACCTTTAACGGGCTTTGGCTCACCATTCATTCCCACATTGGCGTATCTAGACCCATTTTTAAGGGGGGGGTGAGCCATGACCTAAGAGGCTTTGGCCAGTAACATAAAAAAAATATATTACAAACTACATGACACCCACAACTCCGTTGCGCTAAAATTCGTTTATCGCGTGGAAACCATACAATTTTCCGTCATAAAAAATGTTCACCAGATCAGGATCGGCAGATGGTTTCCAATCACGAAAACCCTCAACATGATATGATCTCAGGAAGCCTAACTCCCGAGAAACATGCTAAAGCTGTCTTGGGAGTTGGGACCCACAAATAAATTAATCAGAAGAAAAAAGAAATATCGTAGTTACTAGGTTGATAAATGATATTATCATTTATAATAATAGGTAAGTATTATTTTATATATGTAGCTATATCTGGTGATTTTTAAGGTTCCTTGTACAAAAGGTAAAATTCGAGACCCTATTATATTTTTTGTACTAGATGGCGCTGCAGTACCTCTACATCGTACTTTTGCTAGCATGATGAGATCGATCATCGACTGTAATGACTGTATAACTTTCAGATCAAATTTTTCAAAAAATTTTTTGCTCTCTACTTGTATCAAATCAAACCCTTCGTGTGCGAGTTCAACTCGCCCCTACCGGATTTTTTTTGGATAACAATCAACAGGTAAATTATTACTATGCGAATATTTTTACTAAAAACAGAATATTATCAAACCTTCATCTTCATTTGAATCTACGGCTACATTAAACTGAAAATAAAAGAGCAAAAATATTTTAGGGGCCTATTTTACTGCTTGCAGATAGTCTATCCACAACTTTATTATGTTAGTTTAATTTTTGTTACTTTAATCATACATATATTATTATTTAGGTAACACTATGGTATATATTAGTACGCTAATATATTAAAATTTAACATATTTTTTGTAGCTATCTAACTGACTAACAATTTTCAATATCTTTACAAACCTCCAGAAACAAAAATATAATGCATAAATTGGTGAATACTCTCTGGTCAAAGTACATTGTTCACCTAAAGCAAACATGAACCAAGCGCGATAGAGTAGTTCATAGCAAAATTTCTTTAACGAACCAATTAATTTTATTTATTGAATGCATTTAATGGCTCCGTTTCTAGTATATAACAGTAATTAATAGAGTTACTTAATCTTAACGGGCGCTTGTGCTAGCTGTTCCATAACTTTGCAAAACTATGATGTTTGCCCGTATTTGTTTTCGTTTCGTTACATAATTTTCATTTCAGTTTGATTTTAGATTTATATGACTGTTTGAAGCTTAAGCTTACAATATTAGTTAAAAAAATTATAAAGCAATGTTGTTGTCTGTGTCTCATACATCGACAAAAGACTCAGTTGTCAATAATTGTCATTTTTTGCTTCTTTGTATTTTTATGAGTCGATTTTTGTAATAGAATTTATGAATTGTGCTATGTTTGTTAGCTCGTGATTTAGGGAAATCAAAATGAACACATTAGACAGACAACTAGCGGAACTTCGGATATATGCAAATGAGTTGGACGCAAAATTACAGGACGACATAAACGCTGCAAAATTAAAACCATCGATTCCACCCAAAAAAAATAAGCCGCCGCTACCACAAATACCCCAGAGCTACACGGTAAAATCGGCTTGCGAGCCGTCGTACTCCTCCAGACTAGAGTACGGGAGCCGAACGAGCTCGACGTACTCGAATTTGGTTCCAGTGAAGAGTTGCATCGTCCGAAACTCTGCGCGGGCACGGAGCGGCGATGTACTCCTGTACAGCAACCTGCTGCCTCCCGGCGGCACGACCCACGTGTACTCGAATATACCGCTGCAGCGAAACCCCGAGAACTACTACGCCGGTGATGCACGATCGGAGGTATCGCGGATGAGTGATCTCGGTGCTCAGTCCACGTACAGCGAGCTGCGGCGGCCGGGGTCGGCTTATCCGCCGTCCTCCGCCTCAGTCAACGCTCAAGACTTCTCCACATACGGAGATTCTCAGGCGTCGTCCACATACGAGTCATTATACGAGCCGATCAACCCCAGACCATGCAGTCAGTTGTCAGGGACGTCCCTTTACGGCGGTTACGTTGGTCCTACCGTGGAACCGATATTGGAACCCGATGAAGCACTGTACTGTGGTAACTGCAATAGGTGCGGGGAGAAAATCATGGGTGAGACGACCGGCTGCACAGCCATGGAACGGATATATCATATCAAATGTTTCTGTTGCCAACAGTGTGGTATTAATTTGCAAGTAAGTTTTTTGACCATATCTTATTATCTAAAGACTAAAAATATCTTACAACATACAATCTCTAAATAAGGAAAGTATCTAAGTAAACTAAGTAAAAAGTTATTTTTAAACTCATAGGAGGTGAAAACAAAGAATATCATATTAAAAATATAAGTTATAGTAAGAGCTATTACTGTCAGATAAAAATAAGTAACAAAAATATCCATATTACAGGGCAGGCCCTTTTATGCAGTACAAGGCAAAGCTCTCTGCGAGCAAGACTACCTGGAGACCTTAGAAAAATGTTGTGTGTGCGGTGATCCAATTCTTGATCGTATTCTCCGAGCAACCGGAAAGCCCTATCATCCACGCTGCTTTACATGTGTAGTGTGCCAGAAGAGCCTTGATGGAATACCATTTACTGTTGATGCAGTCAACAGGATCCACTGTATTGAAGATTTCCATAAAAGGTATATCATAATTTATTAAAATGAATATAAAACTTAATTCCATAGACACCATCATACATGAGTTGACAACTAAAACACAAATTAAAAGTATTAATGAACATCACATTGATTTTTAATTATAAGCATATCCACACTTTGCCTCAATCTGTTATTGTAACTTTTGTTAACCTTACAATACAAACAATGAAGGCACTGTCTGTCTTATATTTTCTGAACATGTTTCCAGATATGCACCACGGTGTGCACGATGTCGGGAACCGATCGTCCCTGAAGGTGGTGCAGAGGAGACAGTTCGCATTGTGGCTTTGGACAAGAGTTTCCATATTGCCTGCTACTCGTGTGAGGACTGCGGTTCTTCCTTATGCTCCAGAGAAGAAGGGAGAGGCTGCTACCCTCTTGATGATCATTTGTACTGTAAGGAATGTAATGCTAGACGTATACAAGATCTTTCCAAAAATATTAACTAAAATCTTTTCGGTAACAAACTATTTCTATTTCTCAGTATTTAAAACTTAATATGATGATCTGAAATTGAAGATGTGGATGAAGTGGGGAAGTAACATTAAAAAAAATGATCCCTTTTGCACTAAAGGAAGAGGAAACAATTAAAAATAAAGGGTTAAATGATTTATTAGCGAGTTGGTGTGTGTAGGACACTTTGTTTTTTTTTAAATTACTTATTTTATAAATGGGAAAGTGTGTTTGTTTATTTGTTTCTTTGTTTATCCTTTCTTCACTCTCAAATAAGGCAACCAGACTTTTGGCATAGACTAAGTTAAAAGGATATAGGTTATTTTTGTTCTTGAAAAATCACACCTTCAACATCTTGAAACATTTTCAAAAATTAAAAAAATTGCATTATTTTTGAACTCCACGCGAGCGAACCCGCTGGAAAAAGCTACTACGAGAAATACATTCCATTTCATCCACTTATATATCTTCTATTATTTGCAACCAGTCTATAAAATTAGGTATGAATCATTGTTTTTAATATAAATAATCTTGTTAATGGTGCCAGTTTTTTGTTGGCCAACGCATTTATGAGTCTCTTTATTATATATTTTTATAAAGCATTATTGGTATGCAATATAATATTCTTATGCTGTAAAAAATAATATTCATCACAAATTCACAATATACTATGTAGTTACGAGTAGTACTAGCATATGTCATGTCTTTTCCAGTCATTATCTTATGACACTACTTTGAACATAAGCAAGCAATATTTTTATTTATTAATTATTGATGTCTATTTTAAGCAGCTAACACTAATTATTGCGTAGAAAAGTTATGTAGATTGCGTGTTTTAGGAAACTTGTAGAAATTGTACTATTAAGGACTGAAAGGAAACAACACTGCCTAATTTTTGAACATTCAACTTTTGTGTAATTAAGTATACTTTTAGGGCTCTAATACTTCGATGTCTATATAACCAGTGAGTTGAAATTTTCACAGAATATGTATATTTAAGAGTGGTTCTAGTATAACAAAAATATGTTTTTGCTAATTTGTTCCTTGATAAAAGATTGAAAAAATCGACATGCAGATTATCGGCAGCTTGGCTTAGTGGCTAGGACGTCGACTTAAGATCGAAGGGTCCCGGGTTTGATTCACACCATTTATTTTTATTTTATGACTTTCTTTTATAAATTTTAAACTTTTCATGTAAATTTAAAACTTTCAGAAATACGTTTTCCCGATTTTTTGCTCTTTACTGGTACGGAACCTTTCGTGCACGAGTCCAACTCGCACTTGATCAATTTTTATAAAAGAACTTTTCATTTGCATTATATTTAAGTATCACGTATAAGCATTATATTATGACTTTACCTACATTATAACTTTTCTATTCTCTTATTGTATTGATCAATAGTAATAGTAGATATTAATACATTCCATGTGCATTTATGTCCTTGATGGGCTGTGCTGTACACCAATTCAAGCATTATCCGCTATACAGTATTAATGAAATATTCAAAGGTATATGTGATGTTAGTTAAAATAAGATATTTTAGTTTTTTAAACCCGTTGTGCCATTTATTGCAGAGGTTGTGTTAATTTTAATAGTTTGGTGACAATTTAGCCATTAATATTAGGATGCTAAATCAAAACGTGTATTATTATAACTGTGTGCATTTATGTAGATTTATTATTGTACTTAATGTTACAAGTTTACGCTTATATAAGATATTATTTCAGATTTTGTAATTTTGCATATTTTTATGATTAATGTTTGGTAATATCAAATGCGTAGCTTTGCTATCTATTTAGAAACTATTTAAAAAGTTTACTTTGCTAAATCAGTGGCGTAGCGTGGGTATCGGCCGCCCGGGGCGGAGGACCATTTTGCCTCTCTCTAGGACAATTTTGCCACCCCTTAGTTTTCAGTGTTCTCATCATCAAGATCTATTTTTATTCAAGCAATTTTTTTTATTTATATTTTTTGTGCCAGTACAGATACTCTCGTATAATTCAATGTGTTGCATTACATAAATATTCCGTAGTTTTTTAATGGCTCCGAATGGTCAAATATTACGAATATTTTTATTTTTTTCTGTGAAATTTTGCCGCCCCCTAAAAAGTGTCGCCCTTGGCGGGCCGCCCCCCACGCTACGCTACTGTACTAAATTAGTAATTCTTGTATCATTTTTCAAGAAATATCAGCATTCAGCTTACGCATGTGAAATCGATTCATGATCGATCACTTTTTTGCCAAACATCTAATTGTGAATAAAAATAAAATGTATAGAGGATTTAAAATGGTTTTTAATTCATTGTACTCGTCTACTCAGGTCATCTAGTCATAATATAGTTGTATGCGTTATTGGTTATGACACCTCAATAACTGAGGTTGCTTTGTCAAAACCTCGCGCCACTAACCGCAGGGTTGGGCTTTCTACACAAACAAAGCCGCGGGCGAATACTAATTTATTAGTTAATGTAATTTTTTATCGTTGTGATTTGCATGAGGATCCTTAAAATTGAGTCTACGAAATGCTACAAACTTTTAATCACTTGCTACAATATTTTACAGTAGCATTTAATTAATATGGTTTTCTGTCCATTATTGCTATGTCACTTCTTATAAGAATGTCATGATCATTGTGTATGTTAGATCATAATAATGCTTTAAATGATTTTAAAACGGAAGCAAAACAAAAAATATTGTGTCAATATGCTGCGCGTGTACTTTGCCGGCCGGCAGTGTCACTCGTGACGTACTCCGTCTCTCGCAATAGCCAATAAAGAAAGGTTTGGCGAGAAATGGGCCGAAATCGAAATTGGCCGAAACCAAACCTTCAGTCGGACACTACTCCTGACCAGCCATCGATTTCCGGGACAAAAGGCGTCCCGCAAGGACCACGGCGGGACAGTCTCGAAAAATTCGGGACGTTTGCAGCCTACTCCTACACGTTCACCCAGCCGGTCTCTCAAATCCGAGAGACATACAAAACTATCATCACGACGAAATGGATCAGAACCAATACTTGGGAGATTTTGCCAGAGCCAACTTTAGCACGTATGAGCTGCGACTGATCAAGTATTCTGACCGCCCTAGGCTAATTACCAACCTAGGTTTTTTTCAACTCACTAGATTAACAGTGCATTAAGGCACGTAGTTATAGTCAGCGATTAGTTCTTAAGAGCATAATCAAAAAATTTGGTATGGTGTTTTCATTCATAGAGACCTATTAGAATAAAAACAGTGTCTCGAAATTTCTTGATCATGCTCCCAGTATCAATCGCTGACTGAAACTACGGGCTTAAGCCACGATTTCAGCGCCTCTTCTCGATTCTCGTGCCCTAGGCTGCAGCCTTATTATCCTATGGTTTAATCAGGCCCTGCGTATGAGCCAGGCTATGGCAGTTGCTTTCCTGGAGGTTCTTTCCTGTCTGCTCGTTTACCGCCTAATTCTTTAAAAAAAAGTGTTTCAGTACCTATTGCTTCACAAACAATGCGGATCAGTCATTGGCCTATTTAGAGTCTTGACCCATATTTCGGGGGGTGGTGGGGGCTGAGACCCTTTTAACTTAAGGCTTTGGCCAGTAACATAAAAACTATTAGATACATGACAACCCGCAAATCCGTTGCGCCAAAATTCGTTTATCCCGCGGGAACCATACTTTTTTCCATTATGGCATAAAAAGTATTCACGAGATCATTCTGGGGTGAGCACGGCTTTTTTTACTTCAGGTAAAATGTAGGGTAGAGCCCGCTTCTCATCAGCCAGGTCTGCAGTGCCGTATTGAGGTGTAATAGGAGAGTTATATGACAAGGTGTCAGTTTGCCTCAAATACCTACTCAAAATTCGCATCAGCTCTCAAATTATAAACGTAAATCGCCGTAAGACTGGAGTATAAATTCATGAAATAAAACATTTTTGACAATCATCATTTCATTTTATTTTACTCTCTGCATACTATTATACTATCCTCACCGAATGTCACATGTAGGTAAATCTATACTTAACTTACTATTACAAGAAGACTTTGGCTTCTTTTAAATAAAAAAAAAAACAAACAATAGTTCATCAACTTGCATGCTCCTATATTACAAATTGATCCAAATGTGTGGCTTGCTATTTTGCCAATACACCTTTAAAATTATGTTTTTATAACTGCGTATTAAAAAATGCAACTTTTTTTATGTTGCCTAATGCAACAACGAATACTATTATACTAGAGGTGTAAGCGTTTAAGAATTTCGTTGAAAATGTACAGTAATTCAAGTAGAACTCCACTTCATGTGCTAAGCTATACATCGCCTCTACCAATACGGACACTGCTTTGTTGTGACGCAAAGCAAAATTGATAGTATAGCCTAGCACATAAGAAGAATTTTATAAATTATAAATTTAGGCATTTGAATGCAATGTATAATAGTTTTTTCAATCATACATTGCCAGTTGCCACACATATGTCTTGGAAGTAAAATCTGCAACTAAAAACAGTTATGGTAAATAAATTTTGATAAGTTTTTAATTTTAGTTTGTTGTATAAAAAGAATAAGGACAGTGTTTAGCTTAGATAACAAATACATAATATGATAATACATAAAAAATAAGTGCATAACAGCAAATTTTTGGCAAGCCCCATTTTTCAGTCACAGAAATATTTACAGTACACCAAGATCACATAAATTACAAAAAGGCGCAGCAGACGAGTAGGCTTCGATTTCTTAACCCCTTTTATTAATAAAAATATAATCGGTTGGTCGAATATGTTGGAGAAGTCAATTGACAATAACAGCAATAAACACTTCGCGGCAGAATCGCGAAACTTCAAGCTCAATACAACTGACATTTTACAATTACAAATATCAGTTTAATGGAACGTAAAGTGCAGTTCGGCGTCGCTTCAATCATCATAGATCTCTAATAATCATTTTTTAAAGCAAAGGGGTAAGGGTTATAAAATAAATGTTCAGCTTTATACCTTTAACAAACATTGTACCTCTTAGAGAGATTCAAATATTTATTCACAGTCTATAAGTTACTATTCAGTGCCCGTTATTATTTACAAATCGCTTCGCGGAATGGGCAAATTTTATATAAATCATATCCCAGACGTTATACTCCATGACAACACCCCTATCCTACAGAATTTTCGAAATTAAAGGCACCTCAGTAAAATATTATACACAAACCTTCCATAGTTTTTTTTTATACAAGCGTTTTAACTGTGTAAGGAATGTAAGGGTGAGCCCACAGAAATCCATTCATCGTCTCCAAACGAGGTACATCTATACAATTATGTACACAGACTTATCAATGCAATACCTAAAAATTATGAAGCTATTAAAATTATTTGCAACATAAACAACAGTTACAAATATGCCAAATCAAACAAAATAATTCCTACGTAAAGACTCAGTTAACTTTGCATTATGTTAATACTTGATACAAATTAATTCTTCCTAAAGTTATGAATGTAAAAGTAAAATTACATCTTTTTGTTAATTTTTATGATTTATATTTTTTATCTTTTCATCATACTCATTTACATTTATATTTAGATAGTGTTTTATGTTCTTAATGAGTGTAGTGACTCCTTTTAAAAATAAAAATATTAAGTTTGTAATGTAATATTGGGTCAAATGCAATATTCACACAGAAAATAAGATTTTAATGTATTGTTTTCTAAATTATAAAAATGTATGTGGCAAAATACATACTGAACTATGAAATGTAGCTTGAAGAAGGAAGATCATAATTTTATTAACACAAAAATATTATTATACTGACTTAGTGTTGTTTTATCAGTGTCTTGACAAAAAATTATTTAAAATAAAAAAGTGCCATAGAACTTAAAGTAATATGTTTGAAATTATTTAATATTTACTATGAATACTATGATTTTTATGAAAGAAGCATTCTCATAACAAAATATATAAGTTAAGTCAGGAACATGTATTGTTTTAAAACAGTGTTTTGCAAACATCTTGTGTCAAATTGAACCTTTTTATAGTTACACCAAAAATATATCAGTGTACTTTGAGATCCCATCCCATTACCAATCGTTCTGAAACATTGCCTGTTTAACTAGAAATAAGCATGATGGCATTTTTAAGAGCATGCCAACTACCGCTGACACCAGAATGCTACAAGACACCATTTGAGAAACACTGTTTTAAATAAAGATAAATACACAAAAATCACTGCTGTATAAAGCAGAGCAAAATCACTACTTAAATACCACATTTACTGAATGCTTTACTCAAAAGCGTTCTTCCAGCACTTTTAAATTAAAAACAGACTGTTTCACTTGAAAGCACTTTTCCGTTTCTCACTTTTCTCACTGGTTGGGTCCCACTCCACATCATCAGGGTCATCTCCCTCAAAGGCGAGTGGAGATATTGGGGAGAGGGTGCTGGAGTCGTTAATGTCCTCCTCCCTCATCGGAGACAGTTCGGGGCTGGGCTGGTAGGTGTCCGGCATATTGGACAGCATGTCCCGGTAAATCGGCTCTGGCAACGGGAACTGCCGAGGAGTGTACGGCCGCACCATCTGGAATGCAAACATTTTCAGGTTATATGACAGTCGGTGGACAGTTAATATTGGTGTCTATTTGCAAATGACTACTGAAAAAAATACGACGGTCCCACAGAAAATCTGCTCAAAGCGACATACGACAATGACTAGTTTCGTCAAATGAGTTTGGGCAGAGGCCAAATTATTGAGCCTATCCCGTCTTCAAATTCTAGCTACTTCTTTCACGTGTTTTGAGTGTTCATTAGTGAATGATAAACAAATACTTTTCAATCCATACAAATATTATACATGGGGAAAAGTGTTGTTTGTCGTTCCTTTACGCCCTAATGAAGCAAACAATCGACTTGATTTTTGGCGTGCACTTGTTAAAGGAGAACATAGACTACTTATTGTCTAGTAGAAAAACAGAGGCCTTTGTTTTTGAGAGAATTGTCATACTATAAAAAATTTACACTGCCAAAATGTAACAATGTATATGGGCAAAGAACTTCGGAATATCTAATACCACTTTATGTTAACAAGCTACCTAGCAAACTACAAAAATTGTACATAGACAATATAAATAAAAAAAAAGTGTATAATAAGTTAAAGCTGTTCTATCTACCTAAATGTAACAAATAATATTGAAAATATGTATATGCGACTCGCTGGAACCCAGATAAACCCTGCGAGGTTTACGTGGTACGGCATTAATTAAAGATTGTGTTTTTTTCTTTTTGTGAATAAATTACTTAAAAAAAAAAAAAAAACTCACTCACTGAACGAAACACAGCACAACGCCGTTTCACGCCAGTTTTCTGTGAGGCCGTGGTCACTCCGGTTGAGCCGGCCCATTTGTGCCGAAGTTTGACTCAGCCACGGCAATGAGCATCCGCATTATGTACTTGAGATCGGAAAATGTATCATTGTACACGCCTCCAGAAGGGTTTGAACCTGCACCCTCTCGAGTGCGAAACAAAGTCTTACCCATTAGGCTACGGACGCTATTACTTTGTTGTGTTAGACTAAAGCCAGTAATAGTTGTGACAAAACGATCAAGAAGGCATTTAAAAGCATGCCTATTAGTTATCTATGCATATAATAAAACAGTAAAATTGGAGTGTCTGTTTGACATTTAATATTTTTACAAAATAATCAATGTGGGGGTGCTAATAAAACACATATCGACAAAAGAAGTGGTCTGTTTGTACGCGCTAATCTCAGAAACTACTGGACGAATTTAAATAAATATATTTTTTTTCGTTTAATAGCTATTAGGTCTGAACAACATATAAGAGACTTTTCGTCCCGGAAAATGCCAGGTTCTCGCGTGATATACAAATTTTTGCGCAACGCAGATACGGGCACCAACTAGTAATAAAATAACACAGACGCAATTAACAACAGGGTATACAAATGCGAAATAAGCTAAAAAGGCGTCATAAATAGCGAATTTATAAAGCCAGTCATAACAGTTGGGGTGTCATAAAAACGAATAAGAGCGTCTCATTTCTCTTCTCCTCGTGAATTTTAATAAGGACACTAGTAGATGGTAATTTAATTATTTAATATAAAGCGTCGCTTGCCACCGTCTAATTGACTCCGCGAGGACGATTCAAGACAACTCTTTACAAAAAATTATGACCTTTTTTTTAAAGCCGTGGTTAACATTGTGAGTTGGGTTGTTCTGAATAGGTATTCGAGTGTCCGCGTTTTATATAATATACTGAATGTTATAGATTTATAAATGAGTAGCTGCTACGTAGGGGTATGGTCAGAGGTCGTTATTCGTGAGTTTAGCTAACTAGTATGTATAATATGGTTCATTAAATAAAAAAAAATTTAATACAATTTTGAACCTTAAACGTCTCTCCTGTCCGTTCAAATTTTGTATTTGGAATTAAGACATTTACAAATCACAATTTATTTGTCCCACGGGAAATGATGGGTATGAAAACTTTGCTAGATTATTATCTAAAGGTCTGTTTCCCTACTTACTGTTAAAGTTTCTGTTAGACTATCCACAACTATTTGACAGATTCTCCATAAAAGATCTGTCAAATAAAGTTGTATCTGTCAAATAAATAGGCTATCTGTAAGCGGTGAAACAGGCCCTAAGTCAGCTAATGCACGATCTGTAAGTTATATACTGTAGTTTAGGCATGATTGACGGACAAACATCCAAACAAATATTAGTGTGATAAAAAGCATATCGGAGTTTGGCCCTCATACAATTTATTTTCACACATAAGACTGCCAATAACATTTGCGGGAACTATACAAACTCTAATAACTTTCACCCAAACTAAAGTTATTCCATTTACAACATAATATTTATATTTCGAACACGCTAGTATTTGGCTGTTAATCTAGGTTTCTGTTTATTTAGTTCCAGGTGTTTGCGAATATTTCACATGAATAAAGGTTTTCACACGAAACCGCGTTGTCGCATTTCGATGTTACAAGATAACAACCTGGCTGTCTAAAAAAAAGTTCTTACTGCTAGTTATATTTTATTATGAGTCGAAGAATAAAATTGTTTCTAATATTGTAAAATATATTGTCAGACTTTCACATAACATTACATAAGAGCCGGTGTTAAAAAAGGTTTTTAATCAGAATTTTGTACCCGGTTTCTAACGTTGAATGTGATTATTAATATTTAGGGATTAAGAATATTTTTCTTTGTCACGTTTTCTATTATTCCTCTTCATCAATAAAATATTCAAATATTCAATACTGAATATTTTTTGCGTCATGACAGTTAAATTTTTTTTTTTGCGTAAAATAACACCGCAGTGGCTTGTAACGCCGAACCAATTTACATCTTCGTGTGCAAGCCGATGCAGTCTGGTGCCTGGCTGCATTTTGCTTACTAATCGCGCCAGTAATAAACATACATTCAACATGTTCTGCATTTAACGCCGCTGTGTTTCGTGCATACCTAATGAAATATATATTGACACAGTTTTGTGTACCCACGAAGACAAGAATGTCGTGTGTATCAATTTCTAAATACATAATATGAGGAAATATACGTGGCGACCCTAAAGGAAGATCTTCCGAGCAAGAGAGGTATTATACTCGGTCAGGCCGAAGCCCACGTGATTCATTTAAGGAGGTCTAAAAAGGTCGTAATACCAATACTGCAAAGGAATTGCACAGCTAATCATTTTAATAGATTTTGTTAAAAAATCGAATAGATTGACAAAGTAGTTACTACAAAACCAATTTAAATTGATTGTGAAATTCCTGTTTTGCAAAATTAGCAGATTGCTGTTACGACCTTTTTAGGCCTCCAGCCGTCATATAATATAGTGTCAGACTGAGAAATCTTTGATAGCGCGATGCAGAATTATTGCAATTATTGTGGGTACCGCCACTCATTATTTTTATCACAATTCATACCATTTTATTCGTAATCCAAATTAAAACATCTTTTTTGTTAATTGTTATTAATTGTTGTGTGGTCTTCATATGAACCAATCGTTATATTGCTAGGGCGATAACTGATAAACTTAAAAAATGCTTCCAGCTTCTAACTAGAAGCTGTTACTTGAAGAACTATTCATCGGAGTAACTAAGGTAAAGTGTATTTAACTATAAACGTCAAACATTCGTTAATAGGTTGTATTTCTTTGTTTATTTTGTTTAATTAGTCAGTCACAAAAGTAGCGAGGTTCAAAGCGCCCCGTGTATACGCACTCCAAGCCGAAAACCTGATTAACCGCGCGCAGATCAAATTTGAAAAGACTCATTCGTTAGCGGACGAGTTGTGCACGCTCTCCTCAAAGCATAATACAGATCACACCTATTCAATGTGTGAAACCGTGGCTCTTTGACGCGCCTCTGAAAAAATCAACTGGAACTTTTGATTTTTATGGAGCGTCCTTTATTATTTAATGCTTTACGATTCGTATGTCTCTTTTATTTCGTTTTACAGGTGCGTGGTATTGGATTAAAAGAAATTGTCAGGTACTGTAAAGCGAAATCTGAATTAAATCTGGCAAAAAGCTTTTTCTTTTAGTCAGCAATTAGTAGTCATTTCGTTTAAAAAATTACTGCCACGTCATTTTTAAAAGTCAACACGTGCGACAAAACACGTGCGTAAAACAGTAGACATATGCCCATAATATTCAGAGAGCACATCCCTTTGAATGTCTCTGAATGTTTAGTACTTTGAAGTGTATTTGATAAAATTAGCCGTTGAACCGTGTACCTACATCTTAAGTTGGTACATAGTTCGCTTGTTCGCAAATGGCTCTTATACGCTGAATATGCTCAGAATATTAATTACAAGTACATTAAGCACGTATGAAGCACCTTAAGTTAAGTGGCTGCTCTGGGCTTTGTCGCGGGTTCTTTGAGGATCTGTTTTGATGTCTGTTGTAGCGAGGACAGCGCATTGCGTCCATAATGATATGACGTCATAAAATAAAATAAAAACGACGTTTCCAGCGGTAGAGTCTATACTTAATATATATTGCAATATACAGACATTGACAGTTTAGCTAATGAAGTAATTTTATTAGGTTTTAAAAAATCTAGTTTTTTTTTACAGGTGGGTAAAATAAACTTTCGTGTCATTTCTGATGATAATTTCTTATAAGCATAGAGAAATTATACAGAGAAATTATACAGAGCATAGAAAAATAATTTGTCTATGTTATAAGTGTTTTTTCTCTAAATTTTAGTCAATCAAAAAACAAATCTACCCTGAATAATAATAAACATATTTATACAGCAAATAGGTATACAGGATTTGTCTGTCTTTGTCTCCCACCAAAAAAGTGAAACAATAGATTAGTAAAAGACCGCCCGCACTGAGGATTTTTCGGCACGGTTATCAACTAATCATATTATATTTTTACCGTCAGTATCCATTACTTCAGTCGAAAAAATCCGCACGTTTTTCCGCATCCGCATCGGTTATATTCGCAGCGCGGACACTCCCTAAAAATCAAAACTTAGCATTATCTATTCAACCCAACCTTCAACCTTAAACCTACGCACTCAATTAAAGCGAGTTTAAATAATTAGATTTTTTACGAGTACCCTCTGTACCAGTAAGAGTACACGGCCATGTAAAAATCTTTACAGCCCGTTACAAAAGGGCGTTAAACGAAACAATTGCATTTTGTAATGATAGGCCTTGTCTCATTACTTGTGGAATTACACTGCTTTACAACTCGGCTTTATTCAGTTTAGTACTCGAAGTTAATAAGTCCGTACATAAAATCATGATACAAATACGGCATGTGACATCTGCTTGTAGATAGTTAACATAACTTTTGTTCAAGCAATGCGTACTACTATTTATTATATGGGTGCTGAGCTCCTAGCCAACGTGGCTTCTTCGCTTCCTTATAAAGAATCACCTATCACAATTGTATGAAATAAGCATTTTTGATTAGCAAATTATAATTTTTGAAATTGACCACTATGACCGCAACTCCCTTTCGCCAAAATTCGTTCATCGGAACCATTCATGTCTCGGGACAAAGTACACATTGTTTTAGGAGTGAAGAGAAACATACAGACAGATACTTTTTGCATATATCATGCTGATAGAATTAACAATATTAATATAGACTAGTTGATGCCCGCAACTTCGTTGCGCGAAAATTTGTATATCACTGGAACCGTACATTTTTCCGGGATAAAAAGTATTTTATGTGTTGCCTAGGCTTGATAGCTATTCAATAAAAAAGATTTATTCGAATCCGTTCAGTAGTTCCGGAGATTAGGGCGAACAAACAGATGAACAGACAGACAACTTTTTTTGACAATTTGTGTTATATTACTGTTCCTAAGCCCCCACATTGATTAGTTTGTAAAAATTTAAACACAAGACACGCCAATTTTTATGCTTTATTATATGTATAGATGTAGGATTAAAGCGTCATAACAAAATCCGAGATAAAATTATTTCTCTTACAACCGTACAAAGGTATGAAAGCACTTGAATTTTACAGAATTTTAAATGCTAGTAGCGATAAAGATACGTTAGTCTTAGGAGTTTAACGGCCCGTAAGAGGAGCGGTAGCACGCTTGTATGTACTCGTTTAATATTCGTACTGTAACGTGTAATACAGGGGCTCGATTCTCAAGGGTCGAATATAGTTTCGATCGTAGGCCAATTCATCTTTTTCGCAAATGAGTCAAGAAAGCAGCAAGTGTCATCCACGGCATCTCGCGACTTAGGAGGGGTCGCTGTGTGGCCGGTCTTTTAAAAGGCAATAGGATACCTGATGGAATAGAGAAAGGTTATGGCTAATATAGGAAGAGGGGAAAAGATTGCCTACAGTCAAAACTCACTCACTCAACGAAACACAGCGCAATAGCTGTTTTACGCTGGTCTTTTAGTGAAGTTGAGCTAAATATTTCCACGGACGAGCCGGCACATTCATTACGAAGCATGACTTTCCTACGGTAAAAGTGAGATCTAATATATAATATTCTCGTGTCACAGTTTTCGTTGCCATATTCCTCCGAAACGGCTTGACCGATTTTGATATTTTTTTTTGTGCTTATCTGATAGATGCCGATCTATCAGAATCGGCCAACATCTATTTTTCATCCCATGTTAGGGGTAGTACAACCCTATTTTTTTGGGTCAGCTAGTGAGTGAGTATGATGGCTAGCGAAATTACATTCGAGGCTTGAGAATCGGGCCTCTGATACGAGCATGGCGCTTAAATATTTATTCGTTCCGTATTATTCGCTCAAAATATTGTGCCGATATGTTGGTTGTAAACTTGAAACATTTTGTTGTCTTTTGCACGCTTAGCAAGACCAAGGCGTAGACCAAAGGGTTTCTTTTTACGACAAAATGCCATTGACAAAGGAATATCGTCAATTTATCTTCCAATGTTTCTTTTCTTCTTATGTAGCAATCGGTGATAATTCGGGCATCGAGACTAGGTTCACCCAAAACCCGAAAACCCGGGTTTTGGGCATCGCAAAAAAAAACCGGATTTGATAAATGGAAACCCGGGTTTTTCGAGCTTTTCGGGTTTTTTCTTTTACGATACTTTGTTACTTAGATAATTGTTGCGTTTCGAAAGCTTAAAGCTTAATAAAAAAAAAAAATTTGTTTGAAATGTGTCATAACAAGAGTTAATTAATTTTTTGAGAGTTAAGTAAAAACAGTGTTTTTTTTTTAATTTTACCAAAAAACTGATAGACTATCTTTTTTCAATAACAATAGATTTGTTTGAAGAAAGAAGAAAAAATCATGCATATTCCCTATTGGAAACTCTTATGGAGGATGACTGATATCACGTGAGTTGTGATCGCGATCTCACGGCGATCTCATCGTGATCTCACTGCTAATCTCATCGCTATCTGACGTCGAGCCACAATGGGCGATTAGATGTGCGATCCTATCGCCATACAGTATGCGCGTTTTACATTTCCAAGCGATAGGCTGTAGGCGTTTTTAACTCTCGACAAAAGGGTACAGAGTGCCGGGTGCGTTTTTTTTTCACATTTAACCGTGTACGCGTTTTTTTTATTCGACTAAATGACGAGATACGAGTACATAAAACAAATTCATTTATCCTGTGGTCTTTTGACTATAAATTAATGATTATTATTACTTAGTATCATGAACAGACTATATTAAAACAAGTCGCGTATCACTTTGGCCGTAGCATAAGAATTAAGATCGTTACCGGTCTTACTAATACTTAGCTTGGAGCGAAAAATATCACATTGTTCGCAGACAAATTACCCACTACTTTTGAAGCTATCTGATGTATTGATCTATTCTATTGAATTTAACTTTTAAACTTGGTGCACCAACTAGGTACTAAGAAGCTTTATTGTTATATATATTAATAAGCGGGCGGAAAACTTTGCACCTCTTTTTTTCGTAAGACGCGTAGATGTAAAAGCATGAAGTTTCTCACAGTTATAGTTGATATAAAGTAGAAGCTTGTATATATTTACATATTATATATAATTTATAACTTTTAAAATTTACAAAGCAGCCACAAAAAACAAATTGTTCCTGTACACATGACTGCTTTCTCTAAAACTAACTTCTAAGTTTTAACAACATCATTTCCCCCTCCTCCTACCTAACTAACCTAACCTAATCAAATACGGGGGGTATAATCTAACCCATATATACAAAATAGACAAAAAAACCTACCTATTTCACAGCAAGTTCTTGTTGGAACTAAAAGATTTGCTAACCTACGGTAGGGAAATAATTCTCGAAAGAACTCAATAGACCAATACAGTGTTTACGAGGGTCGGGTTACAGACGTATTAATCAAAATATGTCATAAACGAAACGTGCCTCGTAAATATACCGAACAAAAAAGCCGTGGAGTCGCAAGGGCAATTTGTAAATTATTGCGTTAAAGACTCGAAAACATCTGTTGTTGGACAAAAAGTTGGGCTGCTATCTTATTAAGTTTATTAATAGCCGGTTATTTGGTGGGGAAATATGTATTGTTTGTAAAGCTATGATACTTTACTACTTACTTCATACTTTTTGTTTGGGTCATGAAATTTTGTAAATCCCTTATGAATAATGGCAGGTTTTGATACTTATTTTTATTTTATAAATAAGTGACACGTACATTTATTTGAACAATGAAGTTCTTTTTTAAGATTTTCTATAATTTTTGTGTTATATATTCATAAGAAAATTATTTGTACGTTAAAAATGAGATAATCAAATCTTCCATATATCAATACGCAAATGGAAAATTTTGAACCCTTTTGAAAAGCATGCTCCTAATTATAGTTGATATGAAGGAGGAGCGTGCAATAGTAATCTTATTTTAAAATATGCTTTAATCTTGCATATTTTTAATAAATAAAACGCTTCGCACACTACAACACGCACACTAAAATATTTTGACATGTCATCATAATCATACATAAAATACTGTTTCGTTTATGGTTGAAGTCTGTTATTTTTTTTAATGAAATGGCCTGGTAACAGGCACCGTAATGCCAAATTGAAGTCTTTACTGTCGAATTTCGACCACAAGGCAACCTCTAGTATTATTTAAAAGCGTAATCCACAAAGCCACAACAGTATTATTCAGTATAGGAACAAACTGTTTTGAAACAAAAATTCACTAACAAATCCACTATTCCATCGGCTAATATAAGTTTACTTGCTCAGCAAAATTTGAGTAAAACACACACAGAATTTGCAAAGTAAGTTAAAATTAGGATACTACTAAAGTAGTCTGTAGGAGTAATTTTGTGAAGCACATTGTTCACAGAATATGAATATTGAATAGATCTTCATAAGTACAGACAGCATAAACTACAAAAATAGCAAATTATACAAAAAAAAACATTTTGTACAACGTGGCGAAATTTTGTTAATTTTAAATAACTGTTTTTAAATTATGTATACGAATGTGTAAAAATATGTTTGTTTCGTAATGAAATCTATTTATTTTTATATAGATTCGCTAAAAAAAATGCTTTTAGAATTTCGAAATAAATTTTATTGCTAAAAAATTATATTACGATTTATTGAAGTATGCTACTAGTTTGTCTTCGTCTTTGATGTACTTTTACATTAAAAAATATGAACATTAAATTCATAACAAGTTTTTCTCTCAACTGTACTTACAAGTACGAAAACATCAACAAGAGGACTAAACCTGTGGATGGGCTTTTTCTTTTTTTACGTTCAAAAGAACCTTTATTTTTAGAAATTAGTTCGCTACCTGAAACTTAAAGTAACAAAGAGATTTTAATAACGTCATTTAGGAATCTCAATAGGTTCCTCTCAAACTATAGCGTACGAATTTTGGTGCAATTTAGTTGAGTCGCCTGAAGTCGGCACAAAACTTCATGTAAAATGTAAAATGTTATTTAAA
>JAOTAV010004726.1:0-30950 GCA_026546445.1 Cyclargus thomasi | reverse complement strand
ACTACTTTAAAGGCTTGTAACTTTGTTGTTTTCAATTTTATCAAAAAACTGATTGGACTACATCGTTTTTCAATAACCATGATAATATGTAAGATTTATTTCATTAAATAATAAAAAACCACGCATATTCCCTATTAACAAGGTTAGTAACTACTTGAAAACTAGACTACATGTATTAGAGTTGTGTGTGTTTTTTCTATTATTATTTTATTTTTTCATTTTTAAGAAAGCAGTATTGTCACATGCTAGGCTACTGGTGAAGAGATCATTGTTAGGATCCGATTTCATGAGCTGTTTGAATGTCTTCGATGATCGGAGTAAGTAGGAATTCCGACGACACTTTGTACGAGCATACGCAGTATGTAGGATGTTAAGACTGATACGTGAATGACGTATTGTTAAGCGACTGCTGTGATAAGTTATATGTTTTCAGAGCAGGCGCCGTGCTGGTGGCTGCATATCCTCGTGATTATTTTACACTGCTAGCTGAACCCAATGACCCCGTCTCTAGTGAGTTGGAAAATTTAATATTTATACGGGTTTTTGATACTGACTAGCCATCGATAAAAAGTTGTGACAGACTAACCGGTTAAAGCAGTGAAAGCGAGGGTTGCTTTTCATTCGGTGGCACGTTTGCTCGTTTGAGCAAATAATTTGACAGAAATGTAATGTACCATGGGGTAAATTGAACATCAGAGCCAGTTGACAAACCGGTTTTATTAGGTCGGAATGTGTCAATTTTGTCGTGATCTGTTGACTGGGTTTGACATTGCTCGACCAACTTACTTAGATCCGCAATCTGGCTATGTATCCACATCTCTGATTGTATGTATATAATCAAACTCTTTTAGCGGTGCCGTTTGAAGGCAAGCTAAGCCGGGAGGCGGCGCTGTCGCGCGTCACCGCGTTGCGTACCGTCATGACGGCCAGGGACGTACACGCCTACATCGTACCTACGGCCGACGCACACAATGTGAGTGTGTATATTTCTGCTCAGTTGTGTGCGCGGCCCTATGTGTGGGTTAACTTTCTTCAGGTACTCGGACGACGCCTGCCACGTCACTGCCACATGAACGAAAGTTGTATTTACAAACGCACGCACACATAGGCCCGCGCACAACTAAGTTGAACTATGATTTTGTACATCTCTTTTGAATTTCAGACGCTTTTTCGTTCCTTACACCCTTTTTGTCCCTCCTTCCAGTCCCAGTATATTGCTCCGTGTGACGCCCGTCGGGAGTGGCTGTCGGGTCTGTCAGGGTCGTCGGGCACGGCGGTGGTGACGGGTTCCGAGGCGCTCGTGTGGACCGATGCGAGATACTTCACGCAGTTCGACATGGAAGTCGACACCAGCGTGTGGAAGCTCATGCGGCAAGGTATTTCATTTATGTTATAAGCAGAGTATTTTTATTTTTTGTTCTTTTGTAATTCTTTATTGTAAACACTTAAATAAAGTACAGTTTGATATCCTAGCACTTAAACTAGGCATAGCCTGTATTTTAAGTACTAGTTACTTCCAGTGGCACAAAACAATATTATTTACAATTTAGTAACTTCCATAGCCGCTATTCACTGTGGGTAGTTAGAAATATTTGTATTCACGTTTCGCTAACAGTTAAACCGATAAGACCCGATGCGTTCACGAAGCAATGTTCGTGAATACTGGCTACGTCACAAACAAGTTATTTTAAGTTTGACCACCGAAACTGTGGACTTACGCTTCTTATGTTGTCTGGTAAATATTTTATTTAGCTAAACATAGTTTTTTTTTATTAGTATAATATATGTATATATATTCGACGTTCAGAAAGTGTACTTAACTTGTTGAAATAGTATAAAAATATTTTTATTTTTTATTATTTATGTTATTATATTATAATATTTTGATTTTTTATGTTATTTTTATAAAGAACCTAAAACAGTATAAGTGTGACAGTTTGTTTGTTTACATGTTTGTACGTCAATCACGCCGAAACTACGAGGCGTGATTGACCGAAGTTTTAAAACATCGCACAAACTTTTGCATTTATAATAGTAGGATGCTACAGATTATTCAACTCAGTTGTGCGCGCGGCACTATGTGTGCGTGCGCTTGTGAATACACAACTTTCATTAGTGGGACAGTGACGCAGCAGGCTACTAATAACTGGCCAAAAAAATCATAGAGTTTTCGTGGAAGATGCAATTGTTGGAATATCTGGTTGGCCAAAGCCGTTTCAAAAAAATAAAAAGAAATTATGAAATACCTTGTAGGTACGGACGCGACCATCGACAGCTGGCTGGCGTCGAATCTACCTGCCGGCTCCGCCGTGGGGGTGGACCCCACCACCTACACCAGAACGGCCTGGACCGCTCTCGAGGTTGATATGGAATCTATAATGCTTGATGATAATTACAATCTCGCCTTACACATTGCCTAGAAAATCGCACCTCGCCTCTAACCTCACGCCTACAAGCGGTTGTTTCGACTCCGTAGTGCGCACTTGCGTTTGGTGCAAGATTTGTTTACTCGTCCCGAAAAAATGCTCCAGAGTTGAGGACTGCAAGGTGAGGTGCGAGGCGAGATACTAGTAGACTCGCCCCGTACCCAGCTTGCACCAGGGGTGTATTTACCCTAGGGCTAGAACTGCTATAGCTCGAGGAGGCGGGCCTCGAAGGGCATTCTTAGGACAATGGAGTGGAAAGCTACAGGAGCCCAGGGTACGCAATTTTAAAATACGCTCCTGGCTTGCACTAGCTAGCACTTGCACGAGAGTGTAAATCTAATATATAAAATTCTCGTGTCACAGTTTTCGTTGTTATAGTTCTCCGAAACGGCTTGACCGATTTTGATGAAATTTTTTGTGCATATGCGGTATCTATGAGAGTCGGCCAACATCTATTTTTAATCCCCCTAAATGTTAGGGATAGTACAACCCTAATTTCTTTTTTTGAAGAGTCATAATTGTGTACATAGGCGGCGTTCTGACTGCGTCAAATCCCTCTTGTGTGACCGCTTGAACTGAACGCAGAACACTTGAATCACAAACGTTCAACAACAGAATGCGTTCAAGCGATCGTTTTGCGTTCTTTTTTTTAATATAAAGTCTATATGAATAGATCAATCCGACGCGGTCAGAATGCCTCCTGTGTGACTTGATCTATATAATGGCTTATAAATCATGCTTTTATTACCAGAACGCGTTGTCAGCGGTCGACGTGCGACTGGTGGCTATAACTGACAACCTGGTGGACGAGACGCGGCGCTCGCTAGACGACGCACCCCCACCGCGACCCAACGAGCCCCTCATCACTCTGCAGCAGGACTTCAGCGGTATTATACATGTCTACAGATAGTTTAACTCAGTTGTGCGCGCGGCCTCATGTGTGCGTACGCTAGTGCATATACAACTTCCATTCGTGTCGGTGACGCGGCGTCCTAGGAACACGAATGAAAGTTGTACGTTTACAAGCGCACTCATACATAGGGCCGCGCACAACTGAGTTGAGCTATCTCTTCTAGGGACAACCTGGTGGACGAAAAGTGGGGTGTTTGTTTTACAAAACAGTATTCCTATTATATCCTACCTATACCTCATACCGTAGAGAAATATATATACATACGTTAAAATCCATCAAGCTGTTTATGTTGCAGAGCCATACAATATTATACATACATACTATATTCTCTAAAAACATAAACCTCCTTCTGGCACAGTCGGGTAATTAGTATAAATATTGTGCACGTCAATATACATCTATTATTCTGTGACTAATTTGGGTTTCCACTTTCAGGAAAAGCATCAAGTGCCAAGATATCAGAGCTGATCGCTCAGATGAACGCCCGCGGTGCCTCCGCCCTCATACTTACCGCGCTCGACGACGTGGCTTGTAAGTATATAATAATGTCCCACTGGAACCGCACCTACTAAAATGTAACGCCCTACACACCGTTTTAAGTTTCAATGTAACTAGATAACAACGCAGAAGGCAAATTCAAGTCTTTGCGCAACATACAAAAGCACTTTTCCAAAGTTTAGTTTTGTAAAAATGGGACATCTGATCCTGAGAGGATCCATACTAAAAATATGAAGCTCAAGAGTTTGTTTGTTTGTACGCGCTAATCTCAGGAACTACTGACCGAAATTAAAAAAATATTTTTGTGTTAGTTCATTTATCGAGGAAGGCTATAGGCTATATAACAAGCACGCTGCGAGCAATAGGAGACGAGCAGTAATCAAAAACTGTTATATAAAAACGGGATAATTTATAAAGTTTTACGCGGACGTAGTCGCGGGCAACAGCTAGTTTAAGATAAAAATAATATGTTGAAAAAAAAACTGCTTATGCCATGCGTAGAAGTTTAGACATAAAAATACCATTCATTTCAGATACACTGAACCTGCGTGGTTCGGATATCCCGTACAACCCGGTGTTCTTCGCCTACCTGGTGATAAGGGCTGACATGGTAAGTTCAAGGTATAGTATACAGAGTTTAACTCAGTTGTGCGCGCCCTATGTGTGGGTAAACCTTGTTAACTCGGACGGCGCCAGCCGCGTCACTGCCACACGAATGAAACTTGTGTATTTACGAGCGCACGCACACATAGAGCGCACAACATAGTTGCACAAATATTTTCTTATTAAGACATATGATCTGCATGTTACGTTTTCAGTCGTCGAACAACGTGATCCTGTTCTGGGGCGATGGCCAGCTGCCGGACAGCATCGTGCAGTTCCTGGCTACAGAGACCACCGTCGTCGACGTCAGACCATACTCGGATATATACACTTATCTCGCAACTTTGAGTGTGAGTATTTATTTTATTATGTTAGGGTGGCTTACAGCTAGCTATATCTATTATATAAAAATAAGTCGTGTTTTCCTTCCAGGCGATATATCTCTAGAACGCATGAACCGATTTTCACTATTTTGCATTCGTTTTTCGAAAAGGTTTTGGGCTTCGTAAGGTTTATAGCATAGAAAATTCAGGATTTTTTTTTTACACGGAAAAGCATTGTTTACATACAGCGCCATCTCTGATACATTGCATGCACTAGAACGGCGGCTGTAGGTGGTTTTTACGCGATTCTCGTATTCCACGCTACCGAAGCCGCGGGAAAAAAAAACTAGTTACAATATAAAAACTTAAGGATGAAAATAGAAAGCCAATTACAGGCCTCCATAGATAGCTCGTATAAGATTAGTTACAAGGTAAGGTAATATTTTTTTAACTAGATTTCATGTATTACATTTTTTTATTTAGTTTATTTTTAAATTCTTAAGAAAGTATTGACTGCTAGGGTACTGGTGAAGAGATTAATGTTGTCGAAATGAATGTCTTCGATGATCGGAGTGAGTAGGAATTCTGACGATACTTTGTACGAGCATACGCAGTATGCAAATTTTTCTGATACGCGAATAACGTGGTGGAACATTTCGTTTCGGCTTCGCTACGAGTGCTGGTCGGTTAGACCTCAACGTCTTCGCTTCTTTGTAGAATCGCCAACAAAAATGTATTGAAATGACAAAAGCGTTCATTCTGCCGTATGTCATTTCAATACATTTTGTTTGGAGATTCTTAGGAGAAGCGAAAAAGTTTCGGTCTTGGCTAACCTCCCAGGATAGTTTACCTTATATTGCGCTAACTTCATAAGAAATCGATATAACGCAGGCACCACATAATCTCCGACACAATCGTTCCTAGCACTTTCTCAACGATTTTATCAAAGGCGAATGCAGGCGAATATCAGCGGATAAAGAAGCCTGTATACATTCGAACCCGCGTGTCATCGTCTGTATTTTCCGATTATGAAAAGGAGCTAGGGCTAAGACATGCTCTCTTTGGATACGATAGTCTTAAGCCCATTGGCGTTTTGTTACCAGGGTTGAAAAAAAGAGAGAAATATTTTTACATTGATTGTAACAGTTAAACATAATTTATACAATATATTTCGTCAAAGTATATGTCCAGCCAAGTGTAAAATTGTTTTTCAAGGTTCCTAAAACTAAATAAGGTTTATGTTTCAGACGGATTTGCCCAGCGGCAGCACGATGTGGTTGTCCCGTGACGGAAGCCACGCCATCTACCTCGCCGCCGAGACCGTGAGTATTAGGATGATATGTGAGACAGATACAGGTAGTTCAACTAAGTTGTGCGCGTACCCCTATGTGTCCGTGCGCTGTGAACATACAAATGTAGGCATAATTGGAAGAAGCGGATAAGTAACATTTTAAAAAATGCCAGATTTTTATGTAAATTGACGTTTTAAGATCGGGAAAAATAATTTAAAATTAAGATAATGTGGATTTAATGTATAGCTAGATTAAAATTTAAAAGATTTGCCAAAATTTTATGTGAATTTCTCACATAAAATTTTGGCAAATCTTGTAATTTTGCGATTTCAATATCTAGCTTGTCTATCTAGCTACAGTATTTACTTGAAGGTTGTAAAATGTTAATTATTCGCTTCTTCCATTTATGTCTTCAAATATTGTTGGTTTGCCAGTGACGCGGCAGTCGTCATCCGAGTAACACGAATAAAATACTACTTTCATGTTCACAAGCGCACGCACACATAGGGCCGCTCGCACAACTGTGTCCGACTACGTCAGGGCAGTGCTATTAATGTATTGTATATTAATAATAATGACAACTACCCCACCGGTTTTGGTGACGGTGGCCGGTTTTATTGAAACCGGGCCAGTTACGCAGGAGTATAAATATGATGCCCGAATGTGTGCGCAGTACACAAGAGCACTCTCTCTTTCTTTAATCTCATAACTCAGCGGATGACTGACACGACTGGCGAGTAGGGCATCGAGACCGGGCTTACCCGAAACTCGAAAACCCTGGCAAACCCGGGCTTTGGGGATCGCAAAAAAAAAACGGGTTTGAAAAAAGGAAAACCGGGTCTGAAAAAAGGACAAAACGAAAAACTCAAAAAACCGGGTTTTTCGAGTTTTTCGTTTTTTTATTCTTTTACGATACTTTGTTACTTAGATGCTTGAAAAATACTTTTTCTTTTAAAAAATCGTTAATATTAGTAGTTTGATTTTTTTTTGACACTACAAACTTTCTTAAGTATTCTTTTTCATTTAAATGTTTTAAATTGCGGTTATCGGTATTCTTTATTTTGTTTTTTAAATTGATTTATTGTTTGTATCTGAATGATATTTAATTGAGCATTAAAGACTGATTGTTACAATTGTGATAAATATTTTGAGCTAAGACAATAACAAATGTGCCTAAAGAAACTTTTTTATTTAAGCCATTCTTTTTATTTTCTCTTTTTTTTACACTGACTAAGTACTGGAGTTGCTGAAAAACGATATATAAAATATTATATAATTGTTTATTTTAAATAAAAAAAAACGGAAAAAGCTCGAAAAACCCGGGTACTCGGGTTTTATTTAGGAACAACTCGAAAACCCAGGTTATGAAAATTGGGTTCGGGTTTCGATCGATGCCTGGCACTGGCACGAGATCAATCAAAGGACCGACTTTTTACATGGATCATCTTATTTGTCAGACAATCAGTCATCAGCCTGTATTGTCCTAACCAAATTTGGAAATAACATTTTTCCAACGCGGAAATCGAACCCACGACCTCCTGGTCAAGAGCAGAGCTCTGAATCACTAGACCACGGAGGCGTGGTGCAAGCTGCATTGGAATTGATTTAATATTAACATAATTGATTTTTCAGAACAGCGCTATACACACCCTGAGCACCGTGTCGCCGGTCGCGCTCATGAAATGCATCAAGAACGAAGTTGAACTTAAAGTAAGATAATAATATTCATTGTGTTATACGTACGTCATTTACTATTGTTTTTTTAACCGACTTCCAAAAAGGAGATTTCTCAATTCATTGTTTTCATTCTCTTTGTCAACAAAAACGCCGTTTACGGTTTTTTTGCAAACATACAATAATCTAACTGATGGCACGGCAGTGGTATCGCCAAGTCGAGCGCGAAGCAAGCTATGCCGTACCTCTTTCCTGTGATTTGTTTATTATAATAGTTAATGTTATACGAGTGGTAGTTGACTTTTACCCACTAACTAATAAAGTATGGTATAAACATTAACTATAATGATAAACAAATCACAGGCCTTTGCCTTTGCATGCCTTTGTCTTGGTTTCATTACTTTTTAGAAATAAACAAGCAGCTCAATTGAGAGAGAGAGGCTTGTTTTTTTACAGAATGTTTCTGGTGGGATATAATCTATATAATACGCGAGCGGAAAACTTTGTACCCCGTTTAAGAAAGCCGCGTAGATATAAAATCATGAAATTTCTCCCAGTTATAGTTGATATGAAGGAGAAGCGTGTCATACTGGTATTATTTAATTTTGCATATTTTTAATACTAAAACGTTATGTATTACACACTACAACACGCACGCTACAATATTTTGAAACGCACGATAATTATACACGAAATACTCTTTTGTCTATGGTAAATGATTGTTTTTTTTTTCAATAAAATTTAATGTCCTGGTAACGAGACCTTTATGCCTTATTGAAGTCTGTGATTGAATTAAGAATAGATTATAGTTTTTTTAATAGCTCCTCTACATGACGGATTTAAACATCTTTCACAAAACCTACAATTCCCCCGATCTAATAATATTTTCCAATTGGATCTTGCTTTATTGTTTTCTTTATGTAAATTCTTTTTATTATTACAACTTTAAATACATTGACGACCTCTGTGACGCAGTGGTTGAGCGCGTTGAGCGGTGGCTCACGCCGGGGGTCACGGGTTCGAATCCCGCCGACGTAACAGAAAAGTTTTGTAATGTTAGTGTACTGGTCATGGATGTATATTTAATTTGTGTATTATATAATGAAAATCTTAAATATGTATATAGTATATAAGTGTAAAATATATTTCCGTTGTCTGGTACCTGTAACACAAGTCCTTTGGGTACTTAGCACGAGGCCAGACTGACGTGGTATGAAGCGTCCATAGATATTATATTATTAATTATTAATAAATATTTATTCATTCAAAGATACCAACTTGAATATTTTACACTATTATAATCCCCAGGGTTTCCGTAACGCGCACATTAAGGATGGTCTGGCGGTGGTACGGTTCCTGCGGTGGGTGCATGCGCAGGTTGACGCCGGCGTCGCCGTCACTGAGATGGACGTTGTCAACAAACTGGACGAGTTGAGAGGGTGAGTACTCCATTTTTTATTAGTTGTATTCGTTTCAAATTTTCTATCGCGCAAACCCTTCATTGCGCATGTCAAAATCATGTCGCAAAGTCACTGAATTTGTGTATATTTTGACAATTAAGGATTTGCGCGATGAAATAAAAAAATTAAAAATAAGTATACAACTATTAAAGAAGTCCCCTAGACGTAAATATTGTCGCCAAGCTTATTCTATAGATCTTTACTCGAGTTTCACAACTTTTGACAATCGACTTTAGTAAAAGGGCTTAAAGTTCTGTTTACGAATGGCCAAAAAGTTATAAGAGCAAAAGTGAAAGTGCACTAAATCGTCACGACACGGCGAGACATTTTACTTCTATTGAGTAGAGTTCCGAATGTAAGTTTTTTCTCATTCGACCGTGGACGCATTTCGCGTTTACTAAGATTTTATATGGGATTTGTATATATTACCATAAGCGCCTCTAGGTGGCGTTTTACAAATCCCATATAAAATCTTTGTAAACGCGAAACGCGTTCACGTCGAATGTAAAAAAAAAACTCACACTTGGCACTCTGACGTTTCACGGACGTGAATTTGCCGTTTATAAACGTTAATTCTATGGAAGGTATGTGTCGCGTTGTGTCGTGTCGCATTCGTTGTATTCGTTTCGCAAATCTCATACTATTGAAAATGCTTACCATTTTCTTCTTCCAGTGAGGAACAAGACTACTTCGGCCCGTCGTTCTCGACGATAGCCGGCGCTGGCGAAAACGGCGCTGTCATACACTACAAGCCATCGCCTGAGGGCGAACAGAGAGTAATCACCAAGGACGACATGCTGCTGGTGGACTCGGGAGGACAGTACAGGTATCGTACTAATGTCCAAAAGTCAGTCCAAAAGAGTGTGAGCCAATAGCCACATAGTGTTAGCCAGTAGCCAGATAGAGTGTTAGCCAGTAACCAGATATTGTTAGTCAGTAGCTATATAGCGCTAGCCAGTAGCCAGATAGAGTGTTAGCCAATAACCAGATAGAGTATTAGTCAGTAGCCAAAATGAATGTTAGCCAGTAGCCAGATAGAATGTCAGCCAGAAGCCAGATAAAGTGTTAGCCAGTAGCCAAATAGTGTCAGCCGCATGAATGAAAGTTGTGTATTTGCACGCTCACATAGGGCCGAGCGCACAACTGAGTTGATCTATCTGTAGTATGTTTTACTATGTAGTCGCATTTCAGGGATGGAACAACGGACATAACTCGCACGCGTCACATGAGCGCGTCGCCCACAGACAAGCAGCGACTCGCCTTCACCAGGGTGCTGCAAGGACAGATACTGTTGGGCACCGCCGTCTTCCCGAGGGGCGTCATGGTAAGAGTAATCATTATGTTCTACTCGCTTTTTCTTACAAAATTTTGTCGCCTAATTTATTCCATAAAGGGTACGTCAGTCATCTTTGGTTTTTATTTTGAATAAATCTAAAATTAATCCATAATCGCTCCGCGTCACTGTCACATGAATGATAGTTGTGTATTCGCACACATAGGGCCGCGCGCTCAACTGAGTTGAACTAGGTGTCTGTAAAAATAAACCGTTTCAGGGCAACGTTCTAGAAACGTTAGCTCGGAAGGCGCTATGGGACGTGGGACTCAACTACGGGCACGGGACGGGGCACGGCGTGGGGCACTTCCTCAACGTGCACGAGGGACCGAGTGGCATACTCAGCTCGCCCATCGCCACCGACCCCGGCATCTCCGCGGGCATGATCTTCAGTGATGGTGAGACATGAAGGGCAGAAAGAGACAGACGGAATAATTTGTATATAGCTTGACCACAAGCGATATACCTCGCCTTTAGTAGGAGCGCGGCGCGGCGGGTCACCATGGTTACCGGCCGCGCTACTCGGTCAGTTGGCCGTTAACGCTGATGGTGGTAGTTAAAAGGTGTGTCTGTCTATTTTTAACCCTTTATGTATAGTATTTACATGAAGCCAGCATTGGCGACCAATACGACGCGACGGCAGTCAGCGCTGGCTTCGTGTAAGTTATACATATTTAAAATTATAAATCCGAAAGTGAATTTTGTTTGTCTCTCCTCCATGACCTTACGAAGCAACGAATGGATTTGATTCTTGGCATTAGTTGAAAGGATGAACATAGTCAGGGCCGGCGTTAGCCCTACCTGGGCCAGGCTCCTTCAGCGTAACTTCAATTTCAATACATTTGTAAAAATCGAACAGACGCCGTGGGCAAAAGCTAGTTATGGTAATGTGCGCTTGGACTTATTAGTATTAGGTCGACGAGTCGGAAAACTCGCGTGAGAAACGCGGCCCGCCCCGCTGCGGCCCGTAATGTTCGCGCAGCTTCAATAGTGTCGATTGTTGACGACCTCTGAGGCACAGTTTATATGAGCGTTGGTAACTTAAGCCGGAGGTTGCGGGTTCGAATCCCGCCTACGGAGCAAGTGTATCTATCATATAATAAAAATCTTAAATATGTGTATAGTATAAAAGTATTAAGTATATTTCCGTTGTTTGGTACCTGTAACACGAGTCCCTCGGGTACTTAGCACGGGGCCAGACTGACGTGGTGTAAAGGGTCCATAGATATTATTATCATTATTGTTATCAGAGCCCGGGTACTACGAGGTGGGCGAGTACGGCATCAGACACGAGGACCTGGTGGAAGTCATCGAGATGGACAAGAACGCTGATCACATTTACGTAAGCCAAAAGCTTTTTTGGATTTAAAAATGGTTGAAATCAGCAAAGAAATAATTCATACATTGTCACCCTTATTCAGTAAAATATTTAAACAGCGTTTAACTAATCAAGATTCGCCGTCCCTTTCTGTCGTGTGACGCTTTCAATTCAGAAAAGGACTGCGAATCTTGATTAGTTAAACACTGTTTAAATATTTTAAAGGGGCTATATGTACAATCAGGGAAGCTAAAATAGAACCAGATTGGGATAGTAAGTTATGGTCGCGTTGTGTCAAACTCAGCAAATAGATCGCGAAATACACGGATTTAACATATTCCGACCAAATCACGTAGGATCGTCAAATGGATCCGTTTCAATTTCACCCACACCACACGGTAGTAAGCGAATGCTCATCTGTCTGTAAACACTTCACGCACGATTTTGCTGAAATTTTGAATTTTCTTTGAGTCCAGTGGAATGACACAGGATTCTTTTTAAAAGGATGAATGATGTGCGGTTCCCGCGAGATAGACGAGTTCAGGCGCAACGGAGTTCTGGGCTTCCTCGATTTTATACTAATGAAAGAAAGAAAGAAAGAAAGAAAATAAATTTATTTGGTATTAAAAAAACAAATGATAACACAAAAAATAACAGCTTAGCTACATAATACCTAATCAATAGCCTGCAGTTCGTCTGATCTATCTTCACGTTTAAGCTACAGTTTAAATTCACTATTAACCCGCAGATGAACATATTGATGGGAATTAAGATATTTGGTGTCCTGGGAAAGGGCAAGGGATAGTTTAGTTGCGGAAAAATGTACGGTTCCCGCGCGATAAGCTGTGTGTGTTGCGGGAGTCATCTAGTTGTTAATAATATATATGCAACCAAAGTAAGTGATGATAGGTGTGTATGTTATATTAAAAATAAAATGGTAATAATGTTATAGTTAATAATTAAAGAAAATATAAATAATATTGTACTAGCGCCATCTATGGGTCGACATGTGCAACTGCAAAGTAAAACTCACAGACGGCGTTAGTTGTATGTATAATTTTTTAATTATCTTAAATCATCCTCGAATTTATCGTAACATCGAGTATTTTACTTATTATATCCAAAACCGTAAAAATATGTCATAGAAAACCAGGGAGCCCTTAAAAAGCTTGTGTAGGCCCTTAAGTGTATTATTTTATAATTTGTCAGGCTGAAGGTTTAGTTGGTGATTTCGATGGCGTGGGAGCGCTGGGCTTCTACACTATATCGCTGGCCCCGCACCAGACCGCTTGCTTGGATGTCAACCTTCTCAACGACCATGAGGTAGTTCTTTTGTTTTCTTTATTTGGATTGCAACGGTGCGTAAGTCAGTGACAGGTCTTGGTTCTAGCGAGATAGGCAATTTTGTTTTACCTGAATAAAAGAAACCTGAAAAGAGGCTAAATACATAAAAGAGCGTTGCGCTGTTTCGTTCGGTCAGTGAGATTACCGGACGCCCGACTCTCTACACATTCTTCCTATCCCTTTACACATAACCTATTTCTTTATTTAAAAAAAATCAAAGTATTAAATACTTAACTTTTTTATTTTACTCCTATATCTTGTTAAAAATCACAACGTAAATTTACTTTTAATTTTGCTTACTTGATTTACCTAAAATGATTTTACGTAGTTGAGATATAAAATAGTTTGGAAAATTTAATAACATGATTTTTCAGATTAAATACATAAACGACTACCATGCAAGGGTGCTGGCTACACTTGGACCAATACTTTTGGAGAGGAACCTGACAGAAGACTACGACTGGTTGCAGCAAGAGTGTTCACCGATACACCGCAGTTCTGCCACCTTCTTTACACTGTCACCTCTGTTATTGTCACTTAGCATCTTTAATCTATGGTTCAGAGCATAAATAAATATGAAGTTATGTTTTTATTTAATAATTAATCTTTGCAATATTTCCTGTATCAGTTTATAAGTTAATTATTATCAGAATTAAAAGCTAGCAACAATTGTAATTCCTGTCCTTTTGTTACCTATAGAATCATCACCTTGTCTTAGCGTATTGTACTGTATTCTGAACATACTGAAAAGTATAGTAAATTTATACTAAAATATAAAATTTATAAATCACCCTATTTAAAAATCCCTATGATTAACTTCTCTCCCTTTAAAATTTCATCTTTAGACAATGTGGGTGGAATAGAAACAAATTATTAGCTAATAACTCATTGAGGATACAACCAATAGAGAAGTAATGTAAGATATCCATGTTCAAGACTTATCAGTGTTTTGGTCTTGAAAAATTAACCACCAACCAATACTCCCACTAAAACAGTACACACAAAAAAGAGACCTGTGTGTACATACTCAATACTTTTGACCAATCAGAACGCAGTAGCTTTGGGAGGTTTTTTTTTCTAAACAAAACTAATAACATTTCCGCTCTTTTGAGTTTAAAGGGAAATATATCTTTCAATGTGGTTTTACAAGATCAGTATCAATTCATTTTTTTTAACAATTTCAAGTCCTCAATTTATGAAGTAACTAATACTTAATAAATTGTGAACTTGAAACAACATTACAGTTTTAATAGAAAATAAAAACTGTTAAGTTAATTACACTTTTACTTAAACCAACAGTATTACATTCTAAATGATTTTCTATGATTGCCGTTGTTTAGTTCTTCTCTCTGTAGTTCTTGATGTGCAGCACCACCCAGGCGGGCACAGTGATCCAACCAACAAACATAGCACTGGCCAGAACAATCATCTCCTAGAATATAAAAAAGTTTGTTGTAATTTTCTTGTCTATATATATTTTAACATAGACAAAATTTGAAATATGTTGCATAAAAATACTGTGCCTAAAAACAATATAAGAACTAAATATTTTAGCATTATAAACATAAAATACTGTTCTTGGATAGATACAATAACTGATATACATAGATATATTTACAGGTATGAGATAACTCTTAAGATAAGAACAACAATATTTCTTACTCAAAACTGAAAGCTTTTCTTATAAAATGCTTTATTTTTGCGTCTCAAGACGTTTTTAATCTAGTTGGTCTAATACTTAATGAAAACTTAAAACTTTTGCACTTTCTACATGCTTAAAGCTTCAAAATCAATATCAAATACATAACCTCTAAAGTTACGAAAATTACGTAATTTTGATACACGAAAAATTGTTGATATGTCTATGTATTAATCTTTTAAATATAATAATGTCGTAGAAAATATTTTACTTATTCACTTTGTAGTGTAATAAATGAGTTTAACCCTAGGAAAACAGAAATTGATGGAAAAAATACTTACGCCTTTAGACACTTTGTTTCTTGGTGGAATTGCAATACCACTCATGTTTCTCTGTTGGACATTTTTAACAATTTGGGTGTTGGCCCTGAGTAAATTCCTTACAGCGAACATTTTTAATTTCAATTAATCTGGTAGGTTTTCCCAAAAACTGCAAGATATACGCAAGTGAGATTTTCAATCTACAATGACATTTGACAGTTGACAACCATACTGACATTTCTTCTTTTTCTTTCACAATCTAAATATAAGCTATGACTATCTCTTATTTATTTATTGAAATTTTATACATACTAACATACTAAATAAAACTGACTATCTTATTAATACGTTAAAAGTATATAGAGAACCATATTGAGCCAAAATGTAGTAATGTAAGTACATGTTACAGGCATGTTAAGTTAATGGTTTGAACTTCTCTCAAACAACCCAATGTGTGTGTTTTCAAGGATTTCTCAGAACGGTCTAGTTTCACTAACCTAACCAAAAACATCTGTCGGTTCTGCCTTTTTTGTTTATATGCATTTTTTCCAGTGATTCTTCGCTTCTATTAATCGCTATGTAATTTCACCTTATCGCCTCAGCAGAGCCGGAAATGGTGTGCCACCGTAGCGGGAAATTGTACCGCGATTTAAGTAGTTTGTGTGCCTCGGAAAAAGTTAATTAAGAACCAAAAGCAGAGAACATCTCAGGATAATCGACAATCAAAAAACAAGAAATGGTGATGAAATTTATTAAAATATAATTTCAATCTTAAAGCTTGCGAACGTAAAAATCTGTCTTTGAAAATAACAATAATTGTTTCTTCTGACTCTCATCTCGGAGTATGATGTAACACTTTCTGTTGATAGTATAACTAATTCACTGAGAAACTTCCATTAGCTGCGGCGCGTCTGTAACAAAGAACGATATCATTACATAGTCTTACTTATATTATAAATGTAAAAGTTTGTATAATATTTGGACACTTGTCCGTCAACAATGCAGAAACCACTCTTGTGCTGTCTTGTGTCAATGCTCCCGTGGGATAAATAATTTTCATGCGGTCACAAGTAATCCAATCCAAGAACCAATAAGTTCAAGTAGTACACTCTCGCCGTGACACAGCGAAACCGCCCGAAGTCGAGAGTGTACATGGGTGCGCTCGCCTTATATCGCCTGTTAAACTCATAAGAGGGTCTCCCCCGAGAGTTCTCGACGGGAGTGCACAACCGCCATTAAATATATGTAAAATCGACTACAATTTTTTTATGTTGATCTCATTCTATAACGACACGATGTGTATACCCACCTCCGGCGGCATGGTCGCTGAACATGAACTCGTCCTGGTACTCCTTGAGGAACTGCTCGGAACGGTGCTCGTCCAGGAACAGCGTGTACACCTTCTTCACATCCTCCATGCTCACCTGACACACACACACACAGGCGCATTAAAGCATAGAACAAAGCTTGTCTATTGAGATTCACCCATATATTATATAGATACATAATATGTATTCTGTGGTTTTAGTGAATGTCTAACTTTTTTAGAAAAAAGTTCATGTATTCACCAGCCCCTTTTCACATGCAGTGTACCGCATGGTCTTAGTGCCGCGTGAAGTAATAATGTATGAGCAAATATATGTAGCTTTCATATGGCACAGTGACCATGTTTCATCCATGCTTAGATAAGCGGTCGCGTCAAAATATTTATTTGAATTTGCTATTTGAGAGTACCATAACTAAACGCAGTAGTGGTCTTCCATTACTGCGTTTAGTTATGGTGCTGTAACATCGGTAATTTCGACGATGCCTTATGCGACATCGTGAATTTTTTACGATGCAACGTCGCAACGTGCATACTATACATCTATTCACGTGTATACAGAGTTTAACTCAGTTGTTCGCGCGGCCATTGGGCTAAGTGTGGGGTAACCTTTTTTACTCGGACGATGCCTGCCGCATCATGACAGATGTGTATTCACAGACGCATCGCACACATACAGCCGCGCGCACAACTGAGTTGCATTATTTGTTCCCACCTCGGTGGCCTTTCTCCGCTTGGCGACGAGCGAGGCGGTGGTTATCAGCTGTATCGCATACCGCAGCGACGTCTCTGTTGCGATTCGCGTCAGCACCGTCAGCGCGTCGCCAGACATCTGACAGTCCTCCTCCTCGCATCTGGAAAAGTGAAGTTGGGCCGTGTAAATCGCACGCCTATCGCACGCCTTAACCGTCAACAAGATTATTTTAGACAAATAAACTGTATGACATAGGCTACAGGTTTTTATCTTCTAGCGCCCATGTTTTCACCGAACTGTAGTGGAGTAGCACAAAATTAAATATGTCATATAATAATAATAAATTTATTTATTAACAATATTTGAATTTCTGATAAGAAAATGAGGACGCCTCGCCGGAACGATCTGTTTATATATTATGTTGAAGAGACCGCATACCATCCGAAATGTTCAATAGGTTTTTGGATGATATTTGACAGTTGCGTCAGAATTTTCTGATCAGAAATTCGGATAGTGTGCAGCAACCTGGCTTAGACATCCACACTAATATTTAAAAATGCGAAAGTGTTTTTGTCTGATTTTGTTGAAACTTTGTATGTTGATGTCTTACACGACATGAAATATTGATTCCAAAGAAAAGCAGAAAAAAAGGGAAAACAATTATTCACATACAGGTCTTATAGCATGTACTACAACGGCGCCAGTGCGTTGTTTTTACGCGACTTTTTAATTAAACGCGAGCGAAGCCGTGAGCAACACAATATGGCAATTCTGAACACACTTGTCATGTAATCTAATATGTAGATATGTTGAAATTTTAATTTTCTATCTTTATGACTGTATTTTTTTTTCTGTGGTGGTGTAAAGTTGGACATTTTGAAATACGCCACTCTCGCTTTCTGCTGTCGATATGTATTTGATTATTACCTGATATTAAGTATCTCTTTCAGCTCCTGATGTGAGTACGGCGACGTCGGTACGATGATCATTCTGTCCAGCAGATCTAGCGGTATACCGTGGGGGCTCTTGTAGTTGGTGCCTCGTATCCTGGTTATACCGCGGTTGGTGGCCATTATCACAACCGGCGCAGTTTCCGACTCCAGGGCCCGGTTGAGGAACGAGAAGCACTCTATGTCTAGCATGTGCGCCTGAAAAGAAAACCATAATTTATTTTTATTTGTTCACCATATTTCAAAGTATACAAAGTTGAGTGTAATTTTAGTGCGCCATAAGCCGCAATTGTTTATCTGGGCACAAGGTATTGCAAACACACATACAATTTTCATTTGTTAAAAACAGGCACAACATTATATCATAGTACCATCAGGGAAGTAGAAGTAAAGCCAGACTGCGGGCCCAAAGAAGACGGTTGCGCCATATCTAGTCCAATGACAAAATATCACGACCTACATGGACGGACCAAATAATGTATGTACGCCATCCGGCCTCGTAACTTAAAAGCCATAACACATACACACAAGTGCAATCAGCCCACCACCAAACCCTCAGGAGCCAGACAAACCCAAGCCGGAGCCTAGTAAAGATAATTATTATCCCTACTAGGCCCCAGCCACAAAATACCCTCTCAAATCCCTTATGAACCCAGGCCTGTCCAACTCCTGAAGGCTCGATGGCAGGCCATATACAATTGTTGGTACTGTACTATTTAAAATTCTGGAGCCTTAAACATTCTTATAACGGAATGAAACATATTTTTTTTGTACGCAATCTCACGCAATATATTTTGCCAGTTATTTTTGAGAGCTGGATAGTTAGTCATTTGATAATAGTAAATTTTTATAAACTAAATGTTGCTATCACAAACACGCAATTTTGCCAATCAAATAAGCCCAGTGGGTTTATAAACAACCCATATAATAATAATAATAATAATGTTTATTTAAAAATAAGACACCACATTACACTGCAAAATACACATATGGACCTTGATATACAACCGGCAGCATCCTTGCATTTTAGGAAGTCAGTCAGATACTGGAACTACACCGTACACGGGGCAGCAGAAGTACATGTGGCCACTACTCATTAAAAATGTAAGACCGTCAGTGACTAAACCATAGTGTATGTCCACATAATTTCTAACCACTGTGGAAAGTGAATGTTTTTAATGGACATTCTAAAAGTAGAAGTTATTTTTTTTCAACCTTAGAATTACTTGGAATTAAGCTAATAACAATTTGTATCAGAGTGTGCTATGCGACCACCATAGCAAGAAAGAGTACATTAAACTTTTTTTTAATTGAAATAGGTATAAAGTGATTGGAAATTAGCAGAAAAGATGTCAATTTTTAATAAAAAAATTATAGGTGCATCCTGTTTCCTTATGATAGATGTATTAATATTTATATATCTATGGATGCTTAACACAACTTCAGTCTGTCCCCGTGCCAATCCGAAGGACTTGTGTTACGGGTACCAGACAACGGAATATATACTTTCATACTATACAAAATATTTAAGATTTTTATTATATAACACACATATTTAATACACATCCAGAACCCACGAACATTGAAAAACTTTTGCTCTGTCGACGGTATTCGAATATGCGATTCCCGGCTTAAGCTACCAACGCACTTACCAACTGACCCACAAAGGTCATTATAATTTGTCTGTAGTCACTCACCTCGTCTATGAAAAGCACCCCCGGTATCATCTCCGCCTTTCCCTCCTCCCGCCACTCCGCCACTTTGCCGTTTATCTGCTCGCGTATCTCCGACTTTATCTCGCCAGTGTCACCTAAAGAGATAGAAAGTTACTAATAATAGGGGAGCCCAAGAGGGGAATTTTGGATTTACTTGAGCATGTCAGACTAAGCGAGTGTAGACTTTCTACATATCTCTGGTTATCATGGTTTAATAAATCAGATTTCTACTTAAGTTAAAATATTTATAAGATTTGTCATTGAATTTGAAATGTAACCTCAAAGATAAACTAATGTTAAGTGTGAGTTTGTGTGTGTGTGCCCCCCCCACCCCACACATGCCCGCACAAACGACGGCGTGTGTGTGCGTATCTGAGAAGAGCGCGAGTAGGCCTTGCGTGCATGAGTTGACGAAGTCGACCTTGTGTAGCGTGACGGTGTGTGTGTGTGTGCGCACGTACCTGAGAAGAGCGCGAGGAAGCCGTGCGTGCGTGAGTTGATGACGTCGACCTCGTGCAGGGTGACCGTGTGCACCACCTCCTTGCGTTTCTGCAGCTCGCCTTCTGGACACTGAACGAAGCGCGCCTGTTGACCTGATGTATAAACAATATTAGATAACTCTTTTTGAACCTTTATTTAAAAAAATACACTTTATAATAATTTTGACATTGTAGCTCAATTACTTGTATTAGTGATACAAATCTAAAGATTTTAATATCTTTGGCACGTGACAATAACAAAACTTTTGCACATATTTAATATAATGTTGTAAACAGATTTCACTGCACTATGTTCTGGCACACAGAATTAGTCACCTGTGGCGTCATAATCCCTTGCTCTGGCGAAGCTCCGGCCGAGTTTGTTGATCTTGCCCGTCGCTTTGTCTATAGTTATGACGTCACCAGCTTGTACCTGATAACAATAATAAAAAATTTAATTGGCTTTATAATAACAATGGAGTAAATAATGTTGGGCTTACATGCTGATGTGTTTACAAACAGGTGGTCTTTAATCTGATGTTTCAACTTTTTAAAATTTTGGTTTATTTTATAATGTCTATTAATAATTGGTTAATTTACATTTAATTAAAACAATTGGTACAGTTTGTAATATAAAAAAAATCGTGAAAATGAGTATTTTGTAGTACTAATAGTTTACAATAAACTTGTACGGTTCAGCATGTCGTTGAACTCGTACGTTTTGCCCAATCATCATATTTGTACATATAAATGTAAGCATTAACAATAAAAACACATGACATTACTATCAAGCATCAGCTGGGTGTTATTTAATCTCCATCATCACTATCAGCAAGCATATAAGCAGAACCCAGCAACCAGCATCCTAACATCCATCATCTGTCATGCCAGAATCTAGCAGCAATATCATCTCTATCAAAGGGTAACCCCTACAAAACTAGTTCTCTGAATTACATTATTACCATCTGTAAATATTAAAGGCCCTAGCACACGGCAATTTTTTAAATGATCGCTACAAAAAGGCGCCATGTGTAGGTCCTCTTTGGGATTCCGTACTTAAAGTGTGAAAACGGGACCCTATTGCTAAGACTTCAATATCTGTCAGTCTGTCTGTCTCCAGTCTGTATCTCAAGAACGGTAATAGCTGGAGCTTCATCGAGCCATCGCTTGTATGAGGTGGTCGATTGTTATAACTATTCAACTTTTAAAACAAGTTTTTCCAACTTTTTACTGTCTACTGCTACGGAAACCTTAGTGTCTGAGACCAACTTGCGCTTTGCCGGTTTTTATCACCTTTTCCTTAATAAGGGAGTCGATCATCTTGGCGCCCATATCGTAGTTGGTCTCCATGTCTGTTGTCTTGAGCGTCAGTCGTCCGGAGCGCGCGCCGCCGCCGCCCACCGCCCGCTCCACCACCACCTCCACAACCTCGCCTTCGATTATCTCAGACTCCTCTCTATGAAGCAAAATAGATCGTTAAAACTGCATCTTACTAAAAGGGAATTACAACTTCAATAGAAAGTATTTTACTCTACCAACTACTGTTTTATATATGTCCGTGTTGGGTTTGACTTTGTTGATAACTGTTAACCCCCTGCCTCTACCTCCCTACGCGCATTAAATAGACCTAGAGCATCCGTAGCCTAGTGGGTACACCTTTGGTTCGGACTCGAGAGGTTGCAGGTTCGAATCCCAGTGAAGACACGCACCAATGAGACATTTTCCGATCTCAAGTACATAATACGGATGCTCATTGCCGTGGGAATTGCCGAATCTTCGGATGCCACGAGTGTCCATGGGCAGTTGCTTTCCATTAGGTAACCTGTCTACTCGCTTGCCCCCTAAATAAAAAAAATATATGTTAAAAATCATAACTAAAACAATATAGTCTACAATAGGTCAAACAATCAGGTGGTATGCATGCAGGCTGCATTGTCGTAACCAAACTTGGATATATTCCATTCTATAATATATTCCTAGCAAATCCTTTATAGCACTGGCTATGACTAGTTACTACCACTTATTACGTAAATAATGATTTTAATTTTTGAATGCAACATAATATTTAAAATTACATAATGATACAACATTTTCTATTCCCAAACCCACAATTTGTTTGTGCAAAATAGCAAATACATCATTTAGTTTTAAAGTTCTAAAAGGTAAGTTAAAAAATATATACTTTTGGTTTTGAACATTACTTACTTTATTCTTATTCCAATAGATTTTCTGATGGCTTGTGTCAATGCTTCCGTTTTGCTCATTTCCAGTGAGTATATTTCAGAACCTGAAAACAATTCATGTTACAATATGTTAAACAAATTATAAACCATATTATGTAACATATTATATTATTTTTTTATATATTTACTAATTTAAAGGCTTTTTTGTATAAAAATTAACACGACAATTGGGTGATAGTAGTTGCTTTTGATTTGGTGGATTGTTTGCTTGTTTTTATTCTTACCAGCCATGCTGGTGAAGGGTGTGTCAGGTCCCAAAGCTTGTGCTAGCCCCATGGCGATGGCTGTCTTGCCAGTGCCCGGCTGGCCTGCCAGCAACACTGCTCTGCCTGCTATTTTTCCTGAAATATCATATGAAAAATATCTATATATAAAAATATATATTGACCAGGAATTAGTTGTTTGTGATGCATACCTCATAAAATAATGGGTCAAAGTTATATTTACCTTGAATAAGAATGGGAATAGAATAAGATTGTTTCTTTGCAAAAACATGGTAGATACAATAAAAGATAGTACAATGTTAGATAGCACTCATGTTTTGTCTGATGTCTTGATGTGCAAATTTTCAATAGACAAAATTTTGCGTTAAGCCACAATAGTGCAGCTCCTGGACTACACTTCCATATTTATAAAAGACAATGTTCAAAACATCATATTCACATTGTCATCAACAATTTTTATGAAAAATGCAGTGTCATGTCGTGTCAGAGCTGCATGGTGTCGAAAAATGCGGTTCGACCTTCTCACAAACCCCGTATGTACCACTGGGAAATTAAAACAAAGCCAGCTGACGGACATCATTAGGTTGACAATTTTCAATTCCATTAAGTCGGTATCTCTCGGCTGCGTTTCACATAAATCGACGACCTTCTTTAGATCCGCAATCTGTCCCTGTTTCTATTTCCCTGATTGTATATTTAAAAAACTACGTGCGCGACCGGCGTAACATAACCTAAACGTAACCATGGCAACCAATTTATGGATATAACTTTACCTTCTCGAATCATCTGTAGAATTACTCCAGCGGCTTTTCTCGCCATCTTCTGGCCCACCATACCCTGAGAGACGGCCCTAGGCTCCAACGCATCGTCCAAGCCTAGGCCTCGAATGTGAGAATGGGCGCCAATTCTTTCGATCCGAGTAATAGACCTAACTTCCTGTACCTGAGCGGCTGCTATGGACTGCAAAGGTAAAAGCTTTTATTAATAAAAGTTCTAAAATCAATTCGAAAAACAATATTAAGCACGCGGCATTCATAAACATCGATTATCACTTTCCGCGAGTTTCTCGTTTTACTTACCGCCATTTCTTAATTAATATGTAATGGATATCTTTAAGCTGTTTTGAATTTTGGAAGAATAACATATAAATTTTAGCACTAAATAATTACAATAGGTACTTAGTTTTCTAACACAAACAAGCGTGAATATATCGAACAAACGTGAAACGATTCTATAGAAATCTTCTTGACAAATGACAATTGAGAAATGACAACTGACAACTGACAAGTGGTAATTGACATGTCAAACTCGTATCTTTTTTGCCTTCTTTTAATGATGCTCCGGCTATTTAACCATAACCAGTGTCAAGTGAAAGCGGGGAAACAATATTCTTAATTTATCAATAAATTACATTAACCTTACTAGTACATATCGTTAAGTCACTTAAGTTAAGGCTAGTCAAAGCGTCAAGCGCAACTCCAAATCACGTCAAACGTAAAAAATAACGTGCCGTGCTAATGACGTGCAAAAAAGTACTTACGAAAGACCTAGCCAAAGACTTATAATCTAGGACGATAAAAAAGATAATGCCATAAAGCTTTTTTTATCGTCCTACTTTATAATGCATAAAGCCCGTTGTTCAATCCCGACGAATCGGGAAGGGGCTTTAATTATTAGTAGAGGCATTAGCGGTAGACACTTTATTAAACTTTGGATGGAATTTTGGAGGTGTTTACAATATATTATAGTACGTTTCCTAGTCCCGTAATAATTATAGTAAGCGTTTAATACCAAGAGCACGATCAAAAATTTTTGAGATGCGATTTTCATTCATAAAAAGACTTTTACTGGTTCACGTTCAATCACGCTCTCAACTACTAAGCTCTGACTATAATTACGGGCCTTAGAGTTATCCATAAGTATACCTTAAACTTAATAAATGATAAAATAAAAGTTGTGATACAATAAAATAAATAAATAAACAAATAAAAATAAATAATGTTATTTGTGCCCGGATATAATACAAAATTGCTAGATTTTTTGAAACATATGAAGATTTTGTTAATATCTCCAAAGAGGAATAATTATGGTATCCGTATATGATAATTCTACCTACCTCCCCGGTAAAAGCCAGGCAAGGACTAAAAGATTAAGAACCACTGATCTATACTATTTTCAAATCCCCGCGAATACCTACGACAAACCCTCGGCCACACTTCGACGACGCCCTCCCCCCCTTACGTATGACGGATGGTCCCTTAAGGCGAATACGTGCGCCAACAGCCTTGACCATACATTCGGAAAAAAATCGTTTCATAGTTTATGAAACTTTTGGCAAAAAATCGATGTCCACCAGACATGTATAAGACATGTGATAACTATTTAAGCTCTGGAAAAAATTCCTCGCTACAAGTTTAAGAACGAAAATCATTTTATATTATACCTACATATTTTTTGGGCCTTAATTTTTTTGAAATCAAGGGCACAGAGGGTGAAACAACTAGCCCTCAGTTTTCGATACTAATCAAATTTCACATTTTACATTTGTACCAACTCTTCAGTCGGCAGTATGTTCCCCCCAGAGAGTATTTTTATCGAATCTTCCCATTCCAAATCCCAGCGGTGGCTTTACTTATTGGGGACCAGTAGGCGGTCGTCGAAGTGTGACATGGTGTGACAAAGAGTTTTCCTTTTTCGCAACTCCAGTTTTGTGACATCACATTTCAAATTTTGAAATTTAATCTCAAACTTTGAAATAGTAATGTGCTTTAAATGATATGAACTCTATGACCGTTTGTCCAACGCACGTCGTCAACGAGATTTTGTTCGGGCGCTACAACAATGTCGGTAGAAAATAAAACCCATAACCCATAGGATAGATCATAAAGTGGCATTTTATCGGTCCAAAATAATCTCATTGACTGCGGCGGCGGCGCGGTGTGCAAAAATCACGGCCTATAGATAATTAGGTACTAGGTATTTCCTGAAAAGGTACCTATGTGATGTGAAAGTTGTCCTGTTTGTTATTCGTTATGTTAACTAATAAATTAAATTACATAATTAAAGAGTTTTTAGCAAGCATGAGGCCTCGGGTCGTCCCGTTCGCTACCCCTTAAGGCCGCCACTGCTCGTGAGTCGCCCCAGTCGGGAGGCTGAAGTAGTTTTGTGTTGTAACTGCAGCCAATTAACTACCTAGGACTATCTCTCAAACTAAATGGCTGTTCCCCTACACAATAATTGCTTTAGTCTACACAGGGAGGAAAAGTTGCAGCGGTCCTTAACCCTCTCTTTAAAATATAGTCGTTCATACAAATCACGCTTATAAACTTTGTTGTTATTGCAATTTGTATAGAAATTTTCTGCCTCGCATAGTAAAATTTTGGAATTAACTGAAGTGTTTCCGGACCGATACGACCTGCAAACCTTCGAAAAGAAAGCGTATTCCCTCTTAAACGCACCTGCAACTCTTCTGATGTTGCTAGTGTCCATGGGCGGCGGTAGTTGCTTTTCATCAGGTAACCCATTTGCTCGTTTGCCCCTCTTATTTTATAAAAAAATGTCAATTTATTGACAGAGGGTAAATTACCTACCGTCTAGCTTGAGCCAAAGAGAATATAAGGCTTGGGCGAACACACGCATAATATTCTGAAAATCGCAGTCCATTTATAAGTGTACAATATTTGTTAGCACAATTTACGAGTGCACATATTTCCAGTTGCGTCTTAAGCCGAATTGATTTTTTACTAAACTCTACATTTGTGAATAATAAATGCAAAACTCTACATTTGTGAATAATAAATGCAAACTTAAGTTATTAATATCTTCCTTTAATCACTGGCTCTCTTTCAATTCCTATTGTGTCTAGATTTCTAGACACTAGTGTCTAGAAGTCTTGTCTACTAGGAGACAACGTGGTGGTAGAGTAGGTACATAGGTAAATGTACTTATTTATTTATAAATTCTTAATTTTCTTATAACATTTATTTGTCTACTAGGAGACAACGTGGTAGCAGAGTAGGTACATAGGTAAATGTACTTATTTATTTATAAATACTTAATTTTCTTATAACATTTATATTATATTATTTATATTATATTAACTTAATTTTCTTATAATATTATTCCTAACCTTGTGCAGGTTTTTTATAATTACTTACATTATAAAAAAATCTGCACAAGGTTAGGAATAATATAAATAGCACCCTGTATAACAATAGCAAACAGACGGATAGTTGCCATAAAAATAATTAAATAAAGTAACGAAAATAAAATATCAAAAATGGTAAACTGTATAAATAGCAGACGAAAACCCAATTTAATTATGTGCCGTCACGTAGTCCTGTTAAAGCTCGGCAAAATGAAGACGAACGTTGGAGGGTGACTAATAATAACTTTGCAGAATATATTACAACAGGTACACATGGTTTTAATCAATCAAATTTTCGAAAATGTAAGGGCCTTATCTAATTTTAGAGCGCCCGTAGCCTAGTGGGTAAGACCTTTGGTTCGCATTCGAGAGGGTGCAGGTTCGAACCTCGGTGGAGGAGTGTACCAATGAGAAATTTTCCGATCTCAAGTGCATAATACGGATGCTCAGTGCCGTGGGAGAGCCATGCTTTAATTCAATGGGCCGGCTCGGCCGCAAAGAAAACTGGCGTGAAATGGCATTGTGCTGGGTTTCGTTCAGTGAGTGAGTTTACCGTTGGCCCAACTTCCCTAATCCCCTACCCCTATTCCCATTCCCTATTCCCTCATAGAAGTCGACGATGCACTTGCGACTCTTCAGATGTCACGAGTGTCCATGGGCGACAGCAGTTGTTTTCCATCAGATGACCCGTCTGCTCACTTGCCACCAAAATATCATAAAAAAATAATTGCAATAGACATTTTAGAAAAAAAAAACGAAAAAGTGTTATGTGTACTGTGTTCTATTTTTAAAACGCCTAATGTGGAGGATCGACGTGTCAGCCCCTTCAGGTTGCCCCTACTGCTCTAGTTATCTACAGGGATACTGGACTAACTACTGTGAAAACACTTTACACTAACATGGGTTCTCGAAGCTTAATAGCCTGTTGTATGTAAAGCCTACGATTGAAAACTAAAATTTGTTCATAATTATACGTTTTCAGTCAGACAGCACGTATCTGAATTCGTAGAGAGAAGCATTCAGATCCCCAAGCAAAGAACTATATTCATATTATATTCTGTTATGGAACCAGCTTACTATCCGAATGGAATTTTTAGTAAGGGGCTATCCATAAAGTACGTCACACCTAATTGGGAGGAGGAGTAGACAAATTTTGACATGGCGTGACAGGAGGAAGAGAGGGGGTGTCCTTAGAATTGTGGCATCTCAATGGATAGATTTCCCCGATCTCAGAAATGGGTAAATGCCTTTTACACTTGCATTGCAAGTAGGAGACTAATCTAGTCGGTTTCGTAGATTATGCAATGTTTAACAAAAAATCAATGTCATTTTTTAAATATTTTATTTTTTATTTTGATACATTATTTTCAATACATTTTTTTTCAGGCAAACATTCCTCCTTCGATATAATTACCCAGCAGAAACCTTGAGCCCGACTCTAGACCATGTAAGCATTTTAAGCTTTATATTTAAATAACAACAAAGAAATAGTTTTCTTTATTAACATTATTTATTTTATTCAAGACAATTAATTTTATTTAAACTCATTTACATAATTAATTAATTATTATCCTTAATATATTAAGAATCGAGATAGTAGTAATGTCGAGAACCCCTGGTAGCTCCACTGTGATCCCTCTCTTCGAGGGTTCAACACACCCACAAACAAAACATGGTGTGCCTCGTTTGCGAGAGCAAAAACAGTGCTCCATCTCCCTCACTCCTACGCCGCTCGGGCGCGCTGCATCTCTCTCCCGCTAGCACTCTCTTTCCCGCGCAAAATCGATTTCTGCTGGCATTTTCCGTTCAGTGTCCATTTTGCGCGTTAGAAAATTGACGTGGTTTTGTGGACTAGCTTTAGTTGAAAAGAAAAGAATTCATCAATAAGAGAAATTCAAATAATATTGTGTGTTCGTCTTTGGAACCCATCGGTCGATTGGTGAGTAGTTTTATACAGCAGCCACTCGTGCAGGCCAGCTAAAAAATAAAAATGTAGCGGCGAGGGTCAAAAAAGAAAACTGCGGAGCACTCATGTTATGTTGTTTATTTCATAAACCGCGGAATATTTTAATAACGCCAGTAACAATATAATATCAATAAACAAGACAGCTATTCTTACTATAATGTATACATGAAGAGTAAATTGTTTGCGTTGTATGACGCAAAGCTGTATCTACAATAAAAGCTTCGCATCTAAGAAAAGCTGCAGACCACGTGACTACGTATCTATGTATTAACAAGTTTTTTCCCGCGGCTTTACTTGAATTAGGAATTTATTTTGGAATTAATAGCTCGGAAATTAAGTTTAATGTCTTTAACGTAAGGAATGACAAACTTTCAACCCCTATTTCACCCCCATAGGGGTAGAATTTTTTTAATTCCTTTTTTGATAGGTGTCTACTCAATAACACAGTCCTACTCACAAAATTTCATGGCTGTAGTTTTAACAGCTTTTTGCTCGACGATGATGAATCAGTCAGTCAATCACTCAGGACTTGTTATTTAATATATAAATAACAAGTTCAATAATATATACGCGAGCAGAAAACTTTGTACCCCTTTTTACGAAAGACGCGTAGATGCATGAAATTTCTCCTAGTTATAGTTGATATTACGGAGGAGTAGCGTGGAAATTGGAATACCAATGCAAATATTTAATAAATAAAACGCTACGCACACTATAATATTAATTTTTGTTTGTATTATATGATGCATTACCATTTTCCACTTCTTATTTTTATCTTAAAGCATATTTAACAAGCATATTTAGCGCTGAAATTATTATATTTGACGTCTCTATAATTTTGACCTACTCTAAAACTTATTCGAACTCCAATTTATTTAAAAAAATACGAAATATGAACTGTCAAAGTAGGATACACCGAGGTTAAACTAGGACTGGGGTTGGTTTAAGGTTGGAATAGGGCTTGCATGAGAGTTTACAACATCATACACTAGGTTTAAGTTACACCCAGTTTATGAGTTGTGATTCTGCTTATTCTAAGATTATTCTGAGTGTAGCTTTTTACACTTGGTTCATAAGTAACACGGTAAACGTTTGAGTTGCGTGCGAGCTAAAGTAGCTTCATACTAATTTTTCGTTCGACAGCGTTTGAGTTGCGTTTGAGTTCCAACAATGGTTCAGCTTTGTTCCACTGAGCTGTCAAAACGATAGCGCGATACGAAATACGAAATAAAAGTCGAATAAGGTTTCAGTTTCGTTTGCGTTTCACTTGACATAACTTAGCGCGATTGCCCTGCTAGAGACAGACAGATGGTCAGTCAGGCATCGTAGTCTTAGTAATAGGGACCCGTTTTTACCCTTTAGGTACGGAACCCTAAAATAGCTCGGAGATACGACTTCCGTTAACTAATAACACCTCTCTGACAGTTGAGCGTTCGGAAATTAAGACAGCTTAACGATCGGATATGACCAATTGCGATATAAAATGGCCTGCGATGTATTTTACTCGTTACACAGAATGGAATTGGTTTTCGGAGTAAACGGAATGGAACTGATTGACTGACTTGCCCATGTGGCGGCACCCACATTAAGCGTAATAATCCTGCATCGCACTATCGAAGTTTTCGAAACAGGATGGTATATATACGACAGCTGAAATGTATCACGTGAGCTTCGGCCTGAGCTAGTATAACACATCGCTCGGTCGGAAGGATCTTCCTTTGGCTACCACGCACTAATCCCATATCCAAAAGAAGAGAGTTTTAGGTACATCTGATTATGTCCTAAATGTGAAAACTTTTAGTTGGCCTTATCTTCTCTTTCAATATGTATGTGTAACTTAGCTGTAAACTTCCCTAAAATTAATAAAATGAAATATATAAATTTTTTAAAGTCAGTCAAACAGTTCCAACGTCCTCGCACTATGAAATTTAAAAAAAGCTGTTGTATATTCGATGACGTGAGCTACTAGTTGTTATTATTTATTTATATATATGGCGCTTGGCTATAACCATGGCCAGTGTCAAGTAAAGGCGGGAAATCAATTTTCTTGTTCCAATAATTTTTA